>JAIFGZ020000676.1:0-116157 GCA_019925245.2 Oryza australiensis | reverse complement strand
ATGTCTTTGAAGGGTTACGCGGAGGCTACGCTAGCCGAAAACAAAACTTTTTACCGCGCAAACCAGGAACACTTGTAAGTAAGGACGGTAGATCGTTACCGATTGGAGTAGAGTGCGGCGGAATAGCCAATCGGGGCAATCCGATCCGAGAGCCGGCGTAGCCGATTCCCGAGACGGCCGATTCGCCAATCAGGCCGATTCGAGTCGTCGGCCGCGTTCTCACGCCTCGCTCCGTGCGCCCAGCATGCCGATTCCACCACGGCGATCGCTCCATTGCGATCGTCCGAAGCCGATCAACGGCGCGCAATGCGCGAGGCGCCTCTCACAGAGTATCCACACGTCAGGGGACGAGAAACGCCGTACACCCGTGTGCTAGCACGCAATGCAAGGCTAGGGTTTGGCTCGAAAGTGGGGAGGGTTTCCGTGGAGATTGATCTCGACGACTTACATTGCACGCGATGCAATTGACATACGCGGCTCTCCACCCCTCCCTCCTTTATATAGAGTTGGCCGAGTGGGACTAGTGGCCGATCGGGACTCTATTTTGAATCGGATCCTATCCGATCTCACGAGTTGGTCGCCCATACGTCGTAAGCCCATAGGACTCTATCCGATCGGATCCCTATCCGATCGAGCCGTATCCGAGTCCAACTCGAATGCACCTTCTTATCCCCTTAAGCGTGCGACCACGTAGGTTCGGGTATACTCGGTTTCGGCTATAGTCTATCTTGGCGATCGTCGGCTCGAGTCCAACTCGGCCGGCCGTCACGACGGCGCCTAGCGGCACATATTGACACCATAGTATACAAGAATAATATCGGCTCACGAACGTAATGTGTACACAAATCCCTTTGCCTCACGATACCGGTTAAGCTATAGGCAAGATGTGTGCCATCCCTTCAATAGCTTAACCATTCACTCGAACCGTATTGGATTATCTTTTGTTGATTGACTCCTCAATCAACTTAGCATGGCCATGCATTTCCATAATCCATTACCTCGAGGGGCCCAGAGATATCTCTCCAAAGAGGGCAAATTCCATCTTGATCACTCACATCCCACTCCATGTTTCATAGCAAACACGAAAACTACCTTTATAACAACCCGATTCACGGAATAGCGTTTGGTAGTCCCAAAGTAGGCTACTACACATGTTGGAATCCATGGTGATCTCGAGGTCTAAGGACTTTGTACCAACACTACCCGAGACCAACTAATGGCACATTAATTCTGTAGTGTCTCATGGTGGGTCTATCCAACAATGTGTTCTCCAACACATATGTCCATGTTTATTGATTTGGTATCTCCATACCCATGATCTATGAGACATGATCATCAATCAATAAACATGCCGATCTTAGAATCATATTTGTTCCAACAATATGACATATGATCGAGGATCGTTTAGAAATAGATTCATACATATCGAGTCTCATAAATAAGTCACGTACTTATTGATCAATACAAGATGTCTATTTCATGGAACTAAATAACACTTTATTCATAAATACATAAACATTGACGTGATATCCAACATCTCCATGTTGCCTCTAGGGCATATCACTAACAATCTCCCACTTGCACTAGAGTCAATCATGTAAGTATCTAATACCCATTGCTCTTGTGTGCGCCTCATGCTTATGAGGGAGAGGTTTTGTCGGCGGATCGGCTATGTTGAGATCCGTGTGTACTTTGCATATCTTGACATCACCTCGTCCACAATCTCGCGGATGAGATGATATCGCCGAAGTATGTGTTTGGACTTCGATATGACCTCGGCTCCTTAGCTTGCACAATGGCTCCACTATTGTCACAATAGAGAGACATTGGACCAGTCGCACTAGTCATCACACCAAGCACGAAACGAATTTCTTGATCCAAACAGCCTCCTTCTGCGGCTTAGAGCGGCAATGTACTCGGCCTCCATTGTAGAATCGGCAACGGTATCCTGCTTGGAACTCTTCCAGTGGCTGCGCCTCCCGTTCGGGCGAACACGAACCCGGATTGCGATCTATAATCATCCTTGTCCGTTTGGAAGCTAGCATCGGTGTAACCACTTACAACGAGCTCTTCTTCACCTCCATAGACTAGGAACATATCCTTAGTTCTTCTCAAGTACTTAAGGATATTCTTTACGGCGATCCGGTGACCTTCACTGGATCGGCGGTATCTACTCGTAGCACTCAAAGCGTACGAGACATGCGGGCGTGTACAAAGCATGGCATACATGATGGATCCAATTGCCGAAGCATATGGAACCATACCCATCTTATTCCGCTCATCATGTGTCCGAGGACACGATTCTTGCTAAGATTAACGCCATGTGACATGGGCAAGAAACATTTCTTGGAATCATGCATGTTGAACCTTTTCAACACCTTGTCAATGTATGTACTTTGGCTTAATTCAATTAGCCTCTTGGATCTATCTCTATAGATCCGAATGCTAATATGTATCTTGCCTCCCTAAGTCTTTCATGGAAAAACTATTTTTCAATGAAGACTTGACGGATTCTAGCATAGGGATATCATTTCCGATCAGTAATATGTCATCCACATATAAGATTAGAAATACAATTGCACTCCCACTAACCTTTTTGTAAACACAGGCCTCTTCTTCGTTTTGATGAAACCAAACCCTTTGATTACTTCATCAAAACGAATATTCCAACTCCGAGATGCTTGCTTCAATCCATAAATGGATTTCGTAGCTTGCATATCTTTCCAGCGATTCTGGATCGACAAAACCCGAGGTTGTATCATGTATACATCCTCGCTTAGGTTTCCATTTAGGAAAGCCGTTTTGACATCCATCTCGCCATATCTCATAATCGAAATATGCAGCAATCGCTAGGATAATCCGAATAGATTTAAGCATTGCGATGGGCGAGAAGGTTTCATCATAATCAACTCCTTGAATCTGTTTAAAACCTTTCGCCACCAATCGCGCCTTATAGATGTGAACATTTCCATCCATATCGGCCTTTTTCTTAAAAACCCATTTACACTCAATGGTTTTGACACCATCAGTGGATCAACCAAGTTCCAAACTTGATTGTCGTACATGGATTCTATTTCGGATTTCATGGCTCCAAGCCACTTGTTGGAATCGGGTCCCACCATCGCTTCCTCATAGGTCTTAGGTTCATCGTTGTCCAACAACAATATATCACGTTGTTCACTTTTGTGTACTGCGGGCGCACGACGTGATCTTTCGACTCCGTGGGGTGGTGTATCTACAAGCGGTGGCGCAACACTTTGTTCCTCCTTGTTGTGGTTCGTGATCGTTGAAACGTTTTACGGTGTTTCTTGAACTTCTTCAAGATGCACCCTGCTCCCACTAACCCTTCTTGAAAGAAACTCTTTCTCCAAGAAGACACCGTGTCGGGCGACAAACACTTTGCCTTGTTCCCGATTATAAAAGTAATATCCCTTAGTTTCCTTGGGATATCCCACAAGAAGCACTTGTCGGATTTGGGTGTGAGCTTGTCGATTGTAAACGTTTTACATAAGCCTCACATCCCCAAATTTTGAGAAAAGACAAACTAGGGGTTGCCCTGTCCATATCTCATATGGTGTCTTTTCAACCGACTTAGATGGAACTCTATTTAGTGTGAGCGCAATGTTTCAAGAGCATATCCCCGGAAGGATAACGGAAGATCACTTTGGCTCATCATCGACCGCACCATGTCCAACAAGGTGCGATTTCTCCGTTCGGACACTCCGTTCCATTGTGGAGTTCTGGCGGAGTCAATCGTGGAACAATTCCACAATCTTTCGATGATTACCAAACTCTTGGCTCAAGTATTCCCTCCACGATCGATCGTAGAAACTTGATTGTTTTCCTAAATGATTCTACTTCATTCGGAATTCTTTGAACTTTTCAAAGGATTCGGACTTATGCCTCATTAAGTAGATATAACCATATCTACTAAAGTCATCGTAAAGGTAATGAAGTACGATAACCACCTCGGCCGTTGAGCTCATTGGTCCACATACATCGGTATGTACGAGTGCCAATAAGTCACTTACTCTCTCACTATGTCCCGTGAAAGGTGTCTTTGTCATCTTACCAAGTAAACAAGACTCACATGTCTCAAATGATTCAAAATCAAAAGAGTGAAGCAATCCATCCTTATGGAGCTTCTCCATGCGTTTCTTATTTATATGGCCTAAGCGACAATGCCGGATAAACGTGGGGTTTATATCATTAGAGAGTTGCCTTTCTATATTAATGTTATAGATGGGAGACGCTTCAAGATTCAAAACGTATAATCCATTCACCAATGGAGCATGAAAATAGAACATATCTCGAGATATATTGAACAACCATTGTTCATTGATCTAAAATCATATCCTTCCGCTTGCAAACACGAAGCGGAAATAACGTTTTGACATAGTGTTGGAACACAATAACAATTATTTAATTCCAAAACTAATCCCGAAGGTAGATGAAGTGGTAATGTGCCGACGAACAATTGTAGCAACGCTTGCTCCATTGCCGACGCGGGTTCACCTCGCCCCTTCTCAATCCTCTACTTCTTCTCATTCCCGCAACGATTTGCAAATATGAGCTACCGATCCGGTATCAAATACCCAAGAGTCGTAGGTGAAGTAGCAAGATTAATGTCTATAACATTAATACCGAAGCGTAAGTCGTACTTTGCTTCTTTTTGAGATTCTCCATGTACTTCTTGCAGTTCCTCTTCCAGTGGCTGTCTCCTTGCAATAGAAGCAAACGGCATCGATGCCGCCGACCCTTCTTGCCCTTTTTGCATTAGAGGCATTCGCGATCTCATCGGGAGTTAACTTCCTCTTGGTGCAAAGCTTCTTGACAGTGGTTTGCGCTTAGCCTTACGCATCATCATCACATGATGACCGTTTTTCGATACTCTCCTCACTGTCTTTAGCATCCCATGCAATTCAGCCAAGGTCCTATCCATATTGTTCATGTGATAATTCAATATTAATGGCTCGAAGCTCGGAGGGAGCGGCGGAGAATCACATCGGTAGCCAACTCTTGGCTAAGGGGAAAACCTAGTTTTTCCGGACTCTCAATGTAGCCAATCATTTTTATCACATGCGGATGACGGGATTCCCTCAACAAGCTTGCACGCAAACAAGGACTTTGAGGTGTTGAACCTCTCGGTCGTGCTTGGTTCTCAAACATGCCACGCAGTCCCAATAATAGTGTGAGCATCGTTGCTCTTATATTGCTTACGAAGCTCGGGGGACATTGTAGCAAGCATGAGACGACTTATGTCTAGGGCATCATTAGTGTGCTTCTCATAAACCCTCCGTGCGGTTGCGGTGGCATTATTTGGCAAATCCTCGGGATAGAGTACTTCAAGAACGTACTCCTTACGCTCTTGCTTGAGAACAATTCTCAAGTTGCGATACCAATCCATAAAGTTTGTTCCATTTAATTTTTCCTTTTCGAGAATAGATCGCAAATTAAAGGTACTTGGGTGTAGTATTAGCCGCCATTTATTCTACAACGAGAAAAAGCAAAGTTTAGCACAATGTTTATGCTATGTCTATTGTTAAACAATTTAACATTAGACTCCCATTACGTATTTTCCACCTTCCCTCTAGGTTACGTATTGGGTCAAGATCCACATGTTAATTAATTTTCTAGTGAGCTTTGGCATCACTCGCTAGAAAGATTAATAACATCGGTAAGCAACTCCTTGCTAATCACATCTCTATGTGACTCTTGTTGTTGGTGTGGCATCTCTATGCCCGGCGCCAACCTATGCCCCAAGGCCCAAAACTGTTTGATAGCCTTGTTAAGTAAACCAAATGCTCCTGCATGTATATGTCGACATATACCCCTCGTGTTATGATAGAGAATGGCACTCGCTTTGGCGGACCCACCATTGACGAGCATAACGGTGACGGGTGCAACATTTGGAAGGGCACCATTACTACTTAATTTTGCGAGGGATGCTATCCTATCAAACAAACATATCACATATGAAAGCAAGAAAAATAGCATATAGTGAAATAGTATGGCCCCCTTCACATGGTGATCTCCATCTCCATGCCGGTGTAGAGGATCTCCATCTTCATCACCGTTCTTTCGAGTGCCGAATGCTTGATTTCTTCAAACTAAGCTACTACTATAGAAGCTCTAATTGAAGATTACATCGACTCGCAGTCGTGAAAGAATATTACAAGCATTGCACGTATGAAAGAATATTACGGGGATTGCACATATGAAAGAATATTACATGCATCACATGCATCTCATACATCTCATACATACAATGGGGCCATACCATCTCAAAGCATTCTCTGCAAAAACAAGTTAGGCGTAGAAACGTTTTCTACTTATCGCGAGAGATACGGCATCGAGACGACCTATAAGGGGGTACGCACACGGCGGTCCCGCTAGATCCAATCTTTGAAATCGCTTACGGAAACCATGTCGGCATAATCATATTATGTCGTCCCGATACACTATCAAGGGAGATGGTTTGCGCAGCGCGAGCGCTAACAAGATCGAACTACGAGATAGCTTCGGTATAATCACATTATACCGTTCCGATACACTATCAAGGAACGCTATCTCGAACCCAACTCAAACCGAGTTATATGGAAATTGCTTCGACGTAATCACATTACGCCGTTCCGATACACTATCAAGGAACGCAATTACCATTAACTCTCCTCAACAGATCCCGTAAAACCGATTGATCTACTCAACCCGTGCGCAAAACTTGTTCCGGATCAATCTAAAACCCGAACTAAGCAAGATTAGCTCGATACCACTTTGAGGGTTACGCGGAGGCTACGCTAGCCGAAAATAAAACTTTTTACCGCGCAAACCAGGAACACTTGCAAGTAAGGGCCGTAGATCGTTACCGATGGAGTAGAGTGCGCGGAATAGCCAATCGGGCAATCCGATCCGGAGCAGCGTAGCCGATTCCCGAGACATGCCGATTCGCCAATCGGCCGGTTCGAGTCGTCCGGCGCGTTCTCACGCCTCGCTCCGTGCGCCCGGCGCAGCCGATTCCACCACAGCTGCGATCGCTCCAATTGCGCCCGATCCGAAGCCGATCAACAGCGCGCAATGCAGCGGCGCCTCTACCGGTATCCACACGTCCGATGACGAACGCCGTACACCCGTGTGCTAGTACGCAATGCAAGGCTAGGGTTTGGCTCGAAAGTGGGGAGGGTTTCCGTGGAGATTGATCTCGACGACTTCGTTGCACGCGATGCAATTGACATACGGCAGCTCTCCACCCCTCCCTCCTTTATATAGAGTTGGCCGCTGGGACTAGTGGCCGATCGGACTCTATTTTGAATCGGATCCTATCCGAATCTCACGAGTTGGCGCCCATACGTCGTAAGCCCATAGGACTCTATCCGATCGGATCCCTATCCGATCGAGCCGTATCCGAGTCCAACTCGAATGCCTCGTTCTTATCCCCTTAAGCGTGCGACCACAGTAGGTTCGGTATACTCGATTTCGGCTATAGTCTATCTTGGCCGATCGTCGGCTCGAGTCCAACTCGGCCAGACCGTCAACACGGCGCCTAGCGGCACATATTGACACCATAGTATACAAGAATAATATCGGCTCCGAACCCGTAATGTGTACACAAATCCCTTTGCCTCACGATACCGGTTAAGCTATAGGCAAGATGTGTGCCATCCCTTCAATAGCTTAACCATTCACTCGAACCGTATTGGATTATCCGTTTGTTGATTGACTCCTCAATCAACTTAGCATGGCCATGCATTTCCATAATCCATTACCTCGAGGGGCCCGAGATATCTCTCCAAAAGAGGGCAAATTCCATCTTGATCACTCACATCCCACTCCATGTTTCATAGCAAACCCGAAAACTACCTTTATAACAACCCGATTACGGAATAGCGTTTGGTAGTCCCAAAGTAGGCTACTACACATGTTGGAATCCATGGTGATCTCGAGTCTAAGGACTTTGTACCAACACTACCCGAGACCAACTAATGGCACATTAATTCTGTAGTGTCTCATGGTGGGTCTATCCAACAATGTGTTCTCCAACACATATGTCCATGTTTATTGATTTGGTATCTCCATACCCATGATCTATGAGACATGATCATCAATCAATAAACATGCCGATCTTAGAATCATATTTGTTCCAACAATATGACATATGATCGTGGATCGTTTAGAAATAGATTCATACATATCGAGTCTCATAAATAAGTCACGTACTTATTGATCAATACAAGATGTCTATTTCATGGAACTGAATAACACTTTATTCATAAATACATAAACATTGACGTGATATCCAACATCTCCATGTTGCCTCTAGGGCATATCACTAACATGTGCCCCCCTAATTTTGTTGACATCTGCAATGTTGACAAAATTACTAACTTGACACAATCCTGCTACTTGTATCATCGTCGTCAGCTAAAACTTAGTGTAAAAGATGGCCTAAAGACGATGCTTGCACAAGTCAAGACATCGGCTAACATGAATCGGCAGCAATCGAAGCCGAATCATGAACTGATCCAAACACTTGGGTAGTATTTTTAAAAATATTTGCCATTCAGAGCCCTTCCAAATACCTCTCCATCCAATCCTTCTAACACATAGGCACCTTTGGAGACGCGTTTGTGGATCTTGAAAGGCCCTTCCCAATTTGGAGACCACTTGCCGAATTTATTATCTCTTGATCCAATCGGCAGTACCAACTTCCAAACGAGCTCACCCTCTTCGAAAGATTTAGGCACAACCTTCTTGTTGTAGTGGCGGGCTACTCGCTCCTTATCTCTTGTTACTTTTTCCAAGGCCCTCATCCTTGACAAAACTAGGTCTTCCGATTCATCCACCATCAAGTTATAATAGTCATCGGTGTGAGTGGTCTTGTAATTGAATTCGTCTTGAGCCGATGATGTTTTCCCATGGCGTAACCCGTGCCCATAGACCAATTTGTATGGAGGGACTTGGATAGATCCATGGTATGCCATCCGATAGGCCCACAGTGATTCGGCTAATCGGGCGTGCCATTGCTTGGGGTATTCGAAAATCTTTCTCTTTATCGGTTTGATCAAACTTTTATTTGAAACTTCGCTTGCTCGTTGGCCTGTGCATAGTACGGCGAAGAATTAAGTAATTTGACCCCCATGCCGTGAGCAAACTGAACAAACTCGTCCGATATGAAGATAGATCCCTGGTCTGTTGTTATTGTTTGTGGGCCGTCAAACCAGTAAATGATATGCTCTTTAACAAACTCGATTGCGTCCCTAGAATCAACCTTTTTCAAAGGAATTGCCTTCACCCATTTTATAAAATAATCTGTTGCCACCAAAATGAATTTATGTCCTTAGCTTGAGGATGGATTAATCTGGCCGATCATGTCGATGCCCCATCCCCTGAACGGCCAAGGCTTTATGATTGGGTTCATAGCCGGCGTTGGCGCTCTCTGTATGGCTCTGAATTTTTGACAATCCTGGCAACCTTTGTAATATTTGAAACAGTCCTCCAGCATCGTCGGTTAAAAATACCCTGCTCTCCGAAGCAACCACTTCATCTTGTGAGCCGATTGATGCGTGTCGCATATCCCTTCATGGACTTCTCCAATAGCTACCTTGGCTTGATCGGGACTAAGACACTTGAGCAGCACACCATCAATCGTCCGATAGTAGAGATCTTCATCGAGCAAAACATATCTTAAAGCCTTGTATCACAATTTCCTTGAAGCCGATTGAGAAGGGTTCTGTAAATAACTGTAGACCTCAAACCTCCAATCGTCGGCTGTCATGGCAACAATTTCTATCTCAACTTCTTTTATCATCAGCCTGTAGCCTGATGCCCCCTAAGCTAAATCATTGGCTTCTGTATTCTGCTCTCTAGGGATATGTTTCAGTGTGACTAGCCAAAAGTTGTCCATCAAATCTCGGCATTGTTGATAGTAGACCATCAGCGCATCGTTCCTGCATTCATACTCTCCTGACAACTGGCTGATGACCAACAGTGAATCTTCCATTATTTTGATGGCGTCGGCTTCGACTTCTTTGAGAAGACGCAATCCCTTGAGCACTGCTTCATATTCGGCTTGATTGTTTCAAGCATAAGGATTGATTGAGAAGGCGAATTCAAAACTTGTCCCCCTTGGTGAAATAATTACTAAGTCGATACCACATCCGCTTGTGCATGCCGAGCCATCAAACGTTAATGTCCAAGGCATGATCTCGACTGAGCCGATTGAATCATCTCTGTGTTCCACAATAAAATCGGCTATAGCTTGTCCTTTAACTGCCCTGGATGTGTGATGCCTCAAATCGAACTCTGTCAAAGCAAAAATCCACTTTTCGATGTGTCCCTTTAACACTGGAGCCGACAGCATGTATTTGACTACGTCGGCTTTGCACACTATCGTGCACTCATTAGATAGTAGATAATGCATCAACTTTGTACACGAAAAATATAGGCACAAACACAACTTTTCCACGGGTGAATACCTTGTTTCGCGTCCAATAGCCATCGGTGAGATAAAAGATAGTCTTTTCCTTGCCTTCAACCTCTTGGATTAGGGTAGCCGATTGATTTATCATCGGGCGATAGGTACGTGCTTAACGGTATCCCTTTCGTGGAGACATTAGAAGCGGAGGTGAGCTTAAGTAATCCTTGATGTTATCCAATGCCTTCTGTTCCTCTGCCCCCCATGTGAATGCTTGGTCGGCCTTCACCAAACAGATGGTGTGAACGGCTCCATCTTTTCTCGGAGATTGGCTATAAACCACCTAATGAAGTTGATTTTGTCGATCGTAGATTGCGGTTACTTCTTGTCCTTCAGAGGTTGTATTGTCTTGATAGCATTTATGCTCCTTGGTGTAACTTCGATCCCCTCTCATGAACAAGAAACCCTAAAACTCTCGGGCCGACATGTCGAACATGCACTTCAACGAATTCATCCTGAGGCCATATTTTCTAGTCCGCTCCAAAACCTGTCTAAGATCGGCTATGTGATTCTCCGCTTCCCTGGACTTGACAACGACATCATCAATGTAAATCTCTACCAGGGAGCTGATCATAATGGAAAATGTAATTCATGGCCCTTTGATAAGTTACTCCAGCGTTTTTCAACCCAAATGTCATGACAACCCATTCATATAAGCCGATTGCCCCTGGGCATCTGAAAGCAGTCTTGTGGATATCTTCTTCGGGCATAAAAATCTGATTGTAACCTGCATTACCATCCATGAAACTTATTATCTTATGGCCGGAAGCAGCATCCACTAGTAAATCAGCTATGGGCATTGGGTATTCGTCCTTAGGTGTAGCCTTGTTTAAGTCCCTGAAATCAATGCACACCCTAAGTTTGCCATTCTTTTTCATCACTGAAACAATGTTTGAGACCCACTCGGCATATCGGCAAGGCCGAATGAATCCAGCGTCATATAGCCGAGTGATTTTGGCTTTGATTGCATCATACATGTCGGCCTTAAATCTCCTAGAAGATTGTTTGAACGCCGATAACCCGGCATGATAGGCAGCGATGCACAACAATAGATGGGCTAAGACCGGGCATCTCGAAGTACTCCCAAGCAAAACAATCTTTATATTCTTTTAATAAATCAATAAGCTAGGATCTACAACGAGAAGACAAATTTTTACTAATATATGTCGGCCAAGGCCTATCTCCAGAGCCGATATCTACTTCTTCTAGCTCGTCGGACGACATAAATCCTTGCCCAAGCTTGCCATCGTCGTCGTCCGCGGCGTCCTTGCCATAGACGCTCGAGTCCTCCACGACGCCTTGAAAGCGGTGTGGCTCCACATCTCCGATTGGCTATATGGCGAGAATCGACACTTTAAGAAAGTCGGCTTGCCATTTTTCCGGACAAACAATCGATGCCATTGATTTCCCATAATGGCAAATCGGCATTAGCGACGCTTCGACTGTCGGTGGCACAATTTCGGTCTTGTCGCCGTCCTATTAAATCGAGACTTTGGTGCATGGTGGAAGGGACACGTAATTTTCGTGGATCCAGTCCATCCCAAGCAGCAGGTTGTAAGACCCCTTCCCATCGATGACAAAGAAGGTTGTGAGCACGGTTTTGCTGTCGACTGTCAGCTCCACGTTGAGTACTCCCTTAGCCTTTGATGGGTTGCCGCCGAAGTCTTTAAGTACCATATTTGTTTTGATCAAGTCTTCGGCTCCCTTGCCCAATTTTACGAAAGTCGCATAGGGCATCAAATTTACAGACCCCTCCATCGACCGGCATCTTGGACATCGGCTTGCAATTAACAAATCCATTCACGTAAAGTGGTTTGAGATGTTGATTTTCGTTCCTCTGGTTTGTCAAAGATGGCTTGATGCGGGGATAGGGCTAGCTTGGCCAGGTATCTTCGACGCTATCTGCATCGGCCTCGGGGACCCGAATTCGGTGGCAATGTGAAAACCATATTGACCAATGCGGTAGCTTTGCTTTACCTTTGGCTGCCCTCTTGGTTTGATCGGTTGGGCTTTCTTCGACATGGCTTTCGTTGGCTAGTGCGGTCTCCTTCTTGGGCCTCCACTTTTTTTGCCCAGTAGACGACGCGATCCCGAATCATCTGCCGAACTTCTTCTTCCGTCCCGGCGTTTCAACCTCTGGATTCTTCTCTTCGAGTTTTAGTGAACAGTCGGAAGGGTACCATTGGGGTTAGCCGATTGATCATCATTGGCCCTTCTTCGTCGTAGTATTCGTCATTCTCGTCTTCCTCGAAGAAGTCTTGGTGGATCGGCCGATCCGATCGTGGACAGCGTCGTTTCTAGTTCATTGCACGGCTCTGGGGACGAATCGTGTTGGGCTTCGAATCGGTGGGTCTCTATACTCGTCCTCGCGGTGCTCACCTGCGAGTGGGCAATTTTCAATCGTCGGCGACCTCATCCCCGATTCCCACGAATCGAAAAACTCACATTGCCGGTGCGGATCACGGCGCCGTGATGCCTAATGAAGCGGGGACACAGCTCCTCGGGCTCCCTCACATAAGGCTGTCGCGCAGAGTTTCTTCTTCCCGCCAAAACCACCGTTGAAAGCGTCGGTTGTCCATGCGGATCGGCCGTTGATTAGCCGTCGGCCGGCGGGATGCACCATGTTGATTGGCGCGGCTTGGTCCCCGGTCGGCTTCTTCTCGGCCTTGACCCCTTTGAGAGTTTCGGCTAAGCTATTCGCCATTCTATTACGTCGATCACCGCCGGGCCGGCTTGAACCATGTTGACCGAGAAGGTTTCCGTCTACCTTCATTGGCCAGGTGAATCGGCGAATTTGAGCTTCCCGGCCTCGATTGCCGACGGATTTCTTGCTGAAAACTTTATAATCGTTAGTGACATGGGAGGTGGAGTTGTGTCACTTACGGTATTTCTTCCTCTTGAGTTCATCACCGATGGGATCACATGATTTTGGGAAGCTGGATCTCGCTTCTCCTTCACAAATAAATCGAAGATCCTATCGGCCTTGGTGATGTCAAAATTGTATTTTTCTTCCTTAGCCCTTTTCGGCGGCCATTGCGAGCGATGGTCTTTTTGTTCTTGGTCCATTCGGCTGCCGCGACCTCTGCGTCATCGTCGCTGGAATTGGAGGCTGATTCAACGATGACTTGAGCTACCTTCTTGACGATCTTCCTTGATTCTTGAAATCTTTGTTCATGGGTCGTCACCTTTTGCGCGAGATGCGCCGGCATCAAAGTCCTGAGCCAAAAGCGCTCGCGGATCGGAGAGATTAGCTCGTGGAAGGCCAAATTGGCTAGCTAGGCATCGGATAGCACCGGTCATGTAGCATCGGTTCCTCATCTCTCTCGAATCTTTGAATATAGTCTGAACCGATTCGTCGTGCTTTTTCCCGATGCTTGTCGGGTCCGACAATTTCATCTCGTGATTGCCGGTGTAGAAATAGCGTGAAATTGCTTCTCGAGATCGGCCCACTCGAATAGAGTTGTAGGGCAATGAAGAAAACCATGTGAAAGCCGATCTCGACAGAGTGGGAATAGACGAACTCTCAAGGCGTCGTAGCCGATGCCTCTCCACACTTGGGCTAAGAATCGGCGACGTGCTCATAAGTTGAAGTGTTGTCCCGCCCGAGAATTTGGAGAAGTCGGGACCATGTACCGTTGGCAAATGGCACCCTCTCAAAGTTCTCTGGGTATGGATACCGAAACATATTCCCAGAATCTTTCGGCTTAAGGCCGAATTGATCGCGCATAACGTCAGCAATCAAATCGTCCCAAGTCTTGTTGTCTTGAACCGGTTGTATTAGCTCGTATTGATCATACTGCATGGGTGCTTGCCGATACTGAGGTGGCGTTTGAGGCCGATAATGTCGATCTTTGTGGCCTCCCTGGTACTGATACTGAAGTGGGTTGCTAGCGGGAAGCGCCAGGTTCGCCGGGTGTACGTGGTTCTAGAAAGAGCCGGCCACCAGGCGTTATATTGAGCTCTGGAATGGGATTGGCAATCGGCTCTTGCTGCCGATTAATATTAACATACCGCTAGCTGCTCTGGGAAGATGTTGTTGCCGGTTCGAATAACGGGCGATGGCCTTGAAGCCGATGTAGATGCAGTCGGCTGATTGACTCCTCCTGGCGGCCCTGGTTGTATCGGAGGCGGGATCGGCCAGTTCTGGGTCGCCAAGACCCTGAATTGGGAACCGGTCGTCCGTGAAGTAGGTTGGCCCCGTTGTAGGCGATCGGCAATTTTGGAATCGACCACGTGGCAATCATGTTATTCGAGTGTTGACATGGATGCCACTTCGATTGACGAGTGCACAGTGTACACCGAATCGCGGTCACCGCAAGGTGTGTAGCTCCGAATCGTCTTGCTCCTGTTTCGGCTCCTTCATCTTGTGTTTGCCCTTCGTGTCGCTTGAGGAGGATGCCTTGAAATCGCTGAACTTGTATTTCTGGAGGACGGACCCAGATCGGGTCTGAGCGAACGATCGCGTAGTTGGCTTGCGGTTCTTATACCATTTTCTTGTAGTCGGCCTTGTTGTGAGTTGACGGTTGTTCCATCGTGATTGGAGTCACGTTTTCTTCAGTGATCTCTCGAGTTCTTGATGTTAACCATTACGTCGATGCTTGGTGATCTCGCGATGGTCCCACGGGCGTGCCAAGAAGCGTGTTGATGAGAAAAATCTCTCACGTGCCGCCGGGAGATCCGCTTAGCTCCGGTGTGTCCGTCCTTGGCTACCTGTGATGATCTAGGCGTGCCAATTGGTTTGATCTCGCTAACCAATAAGAAATAATAAATAGATACATGCGTTAAGGTTAAAGTTAGATCCTCACGGATTGGCTCGGAAACCAACCTACATATAATTGTCTTCTCGAAGCATATTTAAACTAAGTGACTGGGATAGATCGACTGTGCCGAGACAGTATGAATCACTTAGCCTAAATATACATCAAGATAATAAATATGTGTGTTCATAACCTAGCCGATGTTGTAGGTCTAACGTAAATCGGCAAATACCCCGATATATCTTATAAAAAGATACCGATCTGACCTAAATGCATTAAACCTAGATCAATCGGCTGTTGGCTAATGCCAACAGATTGATACTGGCTTAAGGCATTTAACTAGATCAAAATCTTAATATAAGAGGCGGCTCTAATAGATCTAATAGCAAATAATACTAAAAGAAATATTAAAACAGATAAGGCCGGCTGAAACCTCGGCACTGTCTCTATAAATTTACACCTAGCCGAATAGATCATAATACTTCTAAAAGCGACTTAATAGATCATGGGTGATGCAACATTAAGTACAAAAAGATAGCATTAGATCTATATGTACCGATGTAAACCCTTCAAGACGGTGGATACAACATATAATCCAGGTCAACATCTAGAACTAGCTCTATCGGCCGCTGCTTCTTGAGAAGAACAAGTCGATGGCAAGATAGATCTAAACATTGTTCTAGATTATATGTCGTATATGATAACTTGTGTAGTTTATAGCATTAAACCTATAGTGTCATAATGATGTAAGCACTAGATTCGACGAAATAAACCACTAAATGATGAGAATTTACCTTATTCGAGGTTCGAATCGATGAAGCCCGAAGCCAGATCAAGAACTCGTCTAAAAGAAAATAGGAGGCGATGCGCCGAGATTGTATTGATTGTGATTGTTTTTTTACAAGGGCCTTAGGTCCTATTTATAACCAAGAGTAACAGTATCCGTGTGAACCACGGTTTCTATCTAATCTACTATACATGGTACGACAATATCCCGGGACATGGTCCCACAGCGTATTACAATAGAAAATTGAAACAAATTCCTAGTTTACAGACACAATTGCCGTTACAGAACTCTATCCATAGATGGCAATATCTTTTAACGCGCAATTTGGGAACCGAATCCAATTCCTTATCTCCACGCTTTCCATCAAGATTGGTCCCACTTCAACCCTGACTCAAAATCGGCTATCGGCTGTCCTAGTCCGATTCACTCTCACCCGTCTGGCTCCGTAGCCGATTCGGGCTCAGCCGATTCTGTTTCTGTCTCTTCTCAGATCGCATACCTTCTCCGATTCCGCTCCAATCTATGCTTCAAACCCGGGGATTAGGTTACCAAATTTGGTCGTTAACACCCGGCAACATCTGACACCACCTGGCGGCACAGGAGCAGGGTCCCAGGGCTGGCAGGAGCACAAGATACCCATGATGTACAAGACCTAGCAGACCAACATGTACTTTGTCAGATATTCTTTGTACCCCACCTTTTGTGTCTCTTAGTCTTAGCTTCCTTGGCCCTAAGCTCATCCGTACCGCCCGAGGTATAAAAGGGAGGCGGGCGACGGCGGGGAGAGCACGTGTCGAGAGAACTCTAGCACACACCTTTGTAACTATTGTTCATCATCTACCCCTAAGAAAGAACACCACACACTAGATGTAGGTCTATTATCCTTCGAGAGGGCTGACCCAGTATAATTCCTCGTGTCTTGTTTCTTGGCTCATCTTAGGATTCGAGTCGACCATCGGATCCATCGGAGGGCAGCTTCTCTACCAATCTCTCCTCTACCTCCTCGGGGACCCTTGGAGGACTGCCGACCCACCCGTCGACAATCACGGAAAGGTTTTTCAAAAATAACGCACCTATTCCACTCCAATATGTCCAAATCTCATGTTTTGATGCTTTTTAAACTATTTTGTTCCATAAAAAACATCGCACCCACATGAGCCAATATCGGCAATAAATACATAAATATCTACCACGTTAGTTATGGAGAGATTTTTCGAAAATAAAGCACCCATTCCACTCCAATATGTCCAAAACACATGTTTTGGTGCTTTTTGAACTATTTCGTTCCGGTGAAAAATGTCACACCCATATGAGCCAATATCGGCAATACATGCACAAATGTTCGTTGCGCTAGTCACAGAGAGATTTTTCAAAATGAAAGCATCCAAATACACTCCAATATGACAAAAAAATCATGTTTTGGTGCTTTGTGAACTATTTAATTCCGGTGAAAAACATCGCACCCATGTGAGCCAATATTAACACTCAAGCACAAAATGTTCGACGTGTGTGTCACGAAAAGATTTTTCGAAATGAACACACCCAATCCATTCCAATATGTCCAAAACTAGTATTTTGGTGCTTTTGAACTATTTTGTTCCAGCGAAAAACATCACACCCACATGATCCAATCCAAATGAGTCGTCGACAATTAAAAATCAAGGTGTTGCGCCACCTATAATGGGCCTACGAGCTTGTAACTTTGTTTGTGACCCTAGCTCAAGTGGGGTATGCCCCAACCTGGTGGAGCACGACCCTAGGGACCTCTTGGTCGTCCTCCCACCTTCTTAAATAACTACTCCTTTAGGGTTTCTCTGGTTTTATTAGATTAAAGTTTAGTCATTGCTACTTTACCTTGTAGTTGTGTGTATCAGCTAGACCGCTTAATTGCTCATCATTAGAACCCCACCTTATCATAACTTTAATTCCTATTTGCAATTCAGATTGCTTTTATCTTGTTCTTGTGTGTTTCTTCGATTTGTTTGCAAGAATAAGGTTGATCTGATTGGCAAGATCAATAAACTATGAAGAGGTGTATCGATTGTTAAGACGCAACACAACAACATCTTGTACGGTTATAGTCGGGTCGACAACTTCTCTCTCAAATCGTAGTTATCTCAACTCACCGAAAGATCGGGTCAATCAGAACTGTGAGTGTATCAAGTGGAGCTAAGGGCTTATCAAGTGGTATTAGAGTTTTCATTGCTCAGTGAGTTTTTATCTACCTATAACTAAAAAAAGCGAAAAAAGAAAATTCATACATTACCTAGCCATCTTTGTGCCACTGCATTGTTCTTTCCAATTTTTGTTTTGTTGAGTTTTGCGTTACATCATCGTGTTGTGTTGCTGGTCTTAGCATATAGTGTGGTTAGAGTTTCAAGTTCTGGTCACTGTTAGTACCAGTCTCGTCGCCATCACTGTTTGTTTCATAGGAGATTAATACTATTTGCTAAGGAACTAATGATGTTACATGTCGAAAGTTTGTTGCGTTTGTTTTCATGTATATACTTTGATGGGCAAGATCATACATTATGTGAAAAGCACCACATGGAAAACCAAGGATAATTTTTCGTGAAGAAGGGAAGAATGATGTGAGCATGCCTACTATGGATACAACTATTGTTCACATCATGGATCAACAAGGAGACATCAAGATAAGCCTTCCAAATGTTGGAATCCGATCCGACCACCTGCTACATTGCTGACTTCAAACAAACGTCCAATATACATATGAGCTCCATTTTGGGTCCATCAGTACTTGATGGAAAATTCTCAGAGTCCTCTTTCCAAAGCATCTGGCCTCATCTCCAAATTTCAAATGAGTCGTTGACAATTAAAGAATCAAGATGTTGCGTCACTTATAATAGGCATATGGACTTGTAACTTTGTCTGGGACCCCGACCCAAGTCTCATACGGTTGTAGTTGGTCAATAACTTCTCATCCAAATTGTAGTTATCTTAATTCACCGAGAAATCAGACCAATCAAAACCATGAGTGTATCGAGTAGAGCTCAGTGTTTATCATAACCTAACCTGCCGACTAGCGGTCGCTGAGAACAGTTCTGACAACTTTGATGTTGATAGCTTGCAATTGACCTTCTTCTAGTCCTCTCTCAAAATGGCTTGTGGATATGGCTTGTGATTCGATGTCGTTCCCTTCTAGGAGGCATTGTATTTATACGGGTAGGTAACTTCTTCTTCAAGTAGAACTCGGAGAGCTCTTGTAGGACACGAGCAAATAATACCTTACCTATTTATGTACCATATTTGAATATACCTTTTCGTATGATATTGGTATGTGGTATTCATGATAGTAACAAATCAAAATATAGAAGGTATGCCTAATCCGTAACACTTCAAAATACCCTTTGATACTCAAGCTGACAAAATTTGAAGTTATATTTTGGGTTAGAGAAAGTAATTGCCAAATTTTGCTAAACCAAAAAACAAATGCCAGAACATGGTATCCCGCGCCAACAACAAGGACGGTATCATCACCAATCGACCCATGCCAAACCTGTCTATATAGCAAGCCAAACGGGCCACCGGCACAGCCCAGGCACGTCGACGGCATGGTTCCTATAGCGGGCCGTGCTGTGCCGGCCCACGTGTCACCCCCCGGCCTAAGCACGACCCAATAGGAGGTCGTGTCGTGCCGGCATGGGCCCATTAATGGCCCATGGGCCGAGGTCGGCCTAGTGGCACTGTTTGGCACTGTTTGGGCATGTTTGGGCACTGCTTGGCCCACGGGCTACGAGTAACGAGCTACGATTGCGTCTGCGGTAAACGATCGTGTCGTGCCAACCCACGAGCTGAGGCGCTGGCTCAGGCACGGCACGGGCAAATGGGCCATGCCGGCAAGGCCCATAGGCCGTCGTGCGGGGCCGAGCTACAATACACCCGTGCTCGGCCCGCCCTGGCTAGGCACGACCCATTTTTCCAGCACTACCTGGCTACGCTCATTGGGGCCCACCTGATCCATGCACATGACTTCGTGTCCCGTGCAAAGCGTGATGTCAACAGGTGATCTACTAGTACTAATTTCCGTTTCAACTCGAAAATATTGTGATTGGATAAGAAGTAAAGGTAGATAAGGAAATTTAATGGTGGAGGATTGTGATTGATGAAAAAAAGAATGTTGACGAAGAAGTTGTTGTAATTTGGGATAAATTCTAAATGTTATATTTTTGGGAGAAGGGAGCAACATAATAGCGTTGCCGGGATTGAGATATCGTAGCATAAGTGCAAGGAAGTGAGTTATAAGTCAACTATAAGCTTATATGGAAGAGAGACAAAGAAAAATGAGAAATGAGGAGTGTTGGCTTCCATAAGCTAATGTTTTAAAATATTTATATTAAATTTATAACGAGGGAATGGCATATGAGAGAAATAAATATATAAACCTTATAATTTATCTATTATTATATATACTAGTAAATATGCCCGTGTGTTGTAACGAGCGTCATTTTATTTAATTATAATTATTCTAAAGTTGAAGTCTCATATAATTTCAATTTTTATTTTTTCTTTATGTCATCACCTGGCCCCGGGTGTCCGCCTCTGGGTCGGCGAGCGGTGGCCGAGCGGTAGGGACGGCGGCGCGAGGAGGAAGCGAGGGAGGGCGAAGGTCCGGGAGCGGCGGCGCGGAGCTCCGGCGGCGGGGGAGGAGGGCGTGACGCGGATGGGGACGGGAGGGAGGGCGCGGCGCGGCGCGGGCGCACGCGGAGCTCCGAGCGGCGGCGGGAGGGAGGGCGCGGTGTGGCGCGGGGCACGGCACGGATGGAGACGGGAGGAGGGCGCGGGGAGGAAGGGGTGCATGAGGTCTTTTTTTCCATTCAAGCCCTCCCTTTCTTTTCAAGATTGGGATGCGAGTTAATTTTATAAACACTCAAGGGGTTTTACGCAAAAGAGCGCGGATTGCGGGTTAATTTTATAAACACTCAAGGGGTTTTCTCAAATAGCCAAGTGGACGAAAATTTTGGGTGAAAAAGCTACTTGCTTTATAGATAGTTATAGATAGTAAATATGCCCGTGCGTTGCAACGTGCGCCATTTTATTTTATCATAATTATTCTAAAGTTGAAGTCTCATATAATTTCAATTTATATATTTTTATGTCTTCACTTTGGCCCCAGGCTTCCTCTCGGGTCGACCGAGCTACGAGTCGACAAGAGAACGATGACGTAAGGAGAAAAGCATGCGGAGGACGAAGGTCCACGTGGCGACGCGGAGCTCCGGCGGCACGGGAGGGGGGGGGACGCGACGCGGATGGGGACGGAGGAGGGCGCGCGGCGCGCGCGGACGCGCACGCACGGGAGCTCGAGCAACGACGGGAGGGAGGGACGTAGGCACGACGTGAGGCGCGATGCGGATGGGGACGGGAGGAGGGGCGCATGAGAGGGAGTGGCGCATGAAGTCTTTTTTCCATCGAAGCCTCTCTTTCTTTTCATTGAGATCGGGTTAATTTTATAAACGCTCGCGAGTTTTCTATCTTAGACGGACTACGGATTAATTTTATAACCACTCAATTTTTTTTTAAAATAGACAAGTTTACTTTAGAGATAGTTATATAGATTATATATTAAAAACCTATGCAAGGTTACTTACGGTAAAGAACCAATCTGGTCCGATAACATTGCGGAAAGTTAGGGTTTTTGCAAACCTTCGACCCGTTGATGACGAAGCCGCTCTCCCCCCATTTTGTCCTCCATCCCCCTTGCAATTTCTGTGGCGTTTCTGCTTGAAAAGGTTCAGATCGCGCCCCAAACCCTAGCCCGCGGGAGCCGCACGAAGATGAGCTACGCGGCGTACAAGATGATGCACTGGCCCACCGGCGTCGACCACTGCGCCGCCGGGTTCGTCACCCAATCCCCTCCGACGCCGCCGCCTTCTCCACCGCCGCGATGGTGGGGCCCGGGCCCGAAGGCGACATCGATTCGGCGGCGTCGCGTCCAAGGCGCTTAGGCCCCACGCCCAACCTGGTCGTGGCGGCCGCGAACGTGCTCGAGGTGTACGCCGTGAGGGCTGAGGCGGCGGCCGAGGATGGAGGCGGTGGCACGCAGCCGTCCTCTTCGTCTGGCGCCGTGTTGGACGGTATCTCCAGGGCGCGCCTGGAGCTGGTGTGCCATTACAGGTGCGGTGGACGGTCTCTTGCTTCTTACAATTTACCACTGGTTTCAGATTTCAGGAACGAAAGGATTCGGTACTAGTTTATTGGGGACTAATTTGTTGAATGGCATGTAGGCTCCATGGGAACATCGAGTCCATGACCGTGTTGTCGGATGGAGCGGAGAATAGGCGAGCCACTATTGCACTTGCATTTAAGGATGCAAAAATAACTTGTTTGGAGTTTGATGATGCTATCCATGGCCTCGCGTACTAGGTATGCATACTGTTTCCTCATTCCCTTTTTATAATCGTTAAATTATTGAGTCTTGATTACTGTGAATATAGTCCCCATTTGCAAAATTGTAGATTTTGTAACAGATGTATGTGGTAACAATGCAACTAATGTATGTCAAACTATACTGCTGGCGTGTTGGGAGGGCCTTTGAATCACACGAGCAGCAAGTAAATTGATAGCAACTTAGCAAGTTATTAGGATGAGAGTATCCCCTTGGTACCAGCTTACATGTCAAGTAAGTAATGAACCAATGAAGTATGGAGCTAGGAGTCTTTGACAAGACCCCTAGCGCTTTGATGTGGAGCTAGTGTGATGAACCACAGTATATTTAGAATTTTTGCACCAAAGGAAGCTCCCCTTTAAACTGTTGCTCAGGTTGTATTTATAGGTCTGAGCAGGATACATAGGAAATTACATGTGGTTGGCCTTAATAAAGGTGTGTATGGCCTGGGTGTACATTAGACATTTTCTTACATTTGATGCATGGATCGTTCCCACAGGGAGTCGTGTTCTGTGTGTATAGCGAGGTGGTCCCTAGCTAGTGAGCCAGGAATGAGGAACAGACAATTGTGTCTCTTCACTGGACTCTCCTAGTCAGTGTTTGGTAGTCAAAGGAGTTTTCTCTATCCTTAATGAATCGCTTGTGGGTGAATCCTTCTTCTCTTGGTGGCTTGTCGGATGGCCTTTGATGGTCAAAGGGTCTTCAATAATAATCGAAAAATTTTGAATGATACAGAGGCTGATGGATAAAGGCGCTATCATTTTTAACTAGCGTCATTCACTTTTTCTGCCTCTTTTCTAACGTAGATAAAATTGAAAATTGCATCTTTTAGTGGAACTATTTTGCTATCTTTTCCTTGCTACAAGCTGATGTACTATCAGTATTCCATTATCATTCTTGATGTTTCAGCTCAATGCACTGCTTTGAGGGCCCAGAATGGCAGCATCTGAAGAGAGGCAGAGAATCATTTGCTTGGGGTCCTGTTATAAAGGCTGATCCTCTTGGAAGATGTTGTGCTGCACTTGCTTATGGACTTCAGATGATTATTCTAAAAGCTGCCCAGGTGATATTTTCCTTGATGTATCACGTATTTTTGTCTTGAAATATATATTTTTTGTGCCATCTCTTATCTCTTATTACATTTCTAATTACCATCAGGTTTTCATTATACCAATACTTGCTCTAAGACTATGGACCCATTTAGAAATGCTAGTGCTATGGATAGTGATTACTTATCTGGACCAGTAGATTACAAATATTTTACTCTCCAACGTTGTGTGTTTGATTGGCAATCTTTGGTATTTTTGTACATATTAGGTTGGCCAGAGCTTAGTTGGAGAAGATGAACCCACCTGTGCATTGAGTTCTACTGCTGTTCGCATTGAGTCATCATATTTGATTGACTTACGAACTTTGGATATGAACCATGTCAAGGATTTTGCTTTTGTACATGGTGAGATAAGATCTGTTTTGCACACATATAGTTATTATCTATATCGCAGACTACACACATTTTTGTTTTTTCATGTTTTTCTATAATCATGTTGAACTTTCATGCATAAGTATGCCGTTGTGTCATGATACTTGTAAGTTTATTTTCTATCATCCTTTTAGAGCTCGTCTCTGATTATTTTCATGTCAATTCTGCTGACCTTATGCTTATATCTATTACATATTTGCCTCTTTTAAAATATTCTTTATGTCTTTTATCTTTTTGTTTAATCATTATATATGATTGTTGCTGATGCATTGCACATCTTACACTTGTCTAATTTTGTGTTCCACATCTTACTAGTGGTCCATCCCATGTCAACAACAAATAAGAATTAGGTAGCTTGAAATTTCTTTTTTGCTCTCTACTACATTTTGTTTTTATTTGTATTGAAATCTACACCTTTTGTTTTGTCTTCTATATTGAATCTTTTAAATCTTTAGCTTGTTAAATACTCCCCCTGTCCCAAAATAAGTTGATTCTAGCCCAGAATATTTGTTCAAATAAGTTGATTTCTATCCCTTTATCTACCCTCCGTCCACAAATCGTGGAGTTTTGTGGCCACTGGCTTATATATTAACTTGGTTGGCATCCATAAGAAGGCAAACTTTCCAATGTTATTTCATATTCGTCGTTAAATCGTTGAAATCTTTTGCTTGTGAAGTACTGATGGCCTGTAAGCTGTAAGTTTGATATTTAATTTACAGATTGACACATGATTTTGTTGTAGGAGATATTTCCTTCCTGTGACAAAATAAAATCTCATAGTGGAAATTGATACTGGTGCTGGATCTGCATATCCTGAGGAGTCTCCTTTTGCATTCCATTTATATATTCATCACTAGTGCTACAACTATCCAAATGTGAAACTGTGCTATTCATGCTGTTTTCCATTTATGATTTCTTCAGGTTATATTGAGCCTGTGTTGGTCATACTTCATGAGCAAGAGCCTACATGGGCTGGGCGTATCTTATCAAAGCACCATACATGCATGATATCTGCATTTAGCATCAGCATGACTCTAAAGCAACATCCAGTGATATGGTCTGCAGCTGTAAGTGTACAAGATTGCTCCTAAGCATTGTCTTTTTTGTCTTTGGTAGCTTACACATCTATTCCTATGTTCTCTCGGCAATAAATTTGGCGTTCAGAGTACTAGAATGTACTAAGGTGGCTTGTGGTATTCACTAAATAGTTATATCTTTTGCATAGAACACGGTAGGTTTATCTGTGATTGGAAGTGTTGCGATTTTAGATAAGTTATCATATTTTGCTCAACTGTTCCAGGACTAATCCTAGTCTTCAAGTCCCTCATTTTATAAAGGTCAGTAATACCGCATTGAGGTGAATGGTATTGATTTTAGTGGTGCTATCATTTCTGTCCATAGACCACAGTTGACATACTATGATCGCAAATCTTTATTTTTTTTCTTGTTGATTGCTCAATTGTATTACATATTTTAGGGATTCCATTGTGTTCTTCTCTTTTTCTGGAAGAGTCAACTTTTAAGCCCTGGATTTATTTGACTCTATACTAACTTCTTGCCATTACAGAGTTATACACTTAGCATTACAAAGTATTTGTTCCTTTCAGAATCTGCCCCACGATGCATACCAACTTCTTGCAGTGCCTCCCCCTATCAGTGGTGTTCTTGTGATCTGTGCAAATTCCATCCATTACCATAGTCAGGTTTGATCCCTTTAAATACTCGTGGTGAATGCACATACTTTATTTTGATTTGCTGAACTGTGGGTCATTGATTTGAAGTTCTCTTCGTTATTGTAGTCCACATCGTGTTCTCTTGACCTGAACAATTTCTCATCACACCCTGATGGCAGGTAATGTTTGTATATGTTAAATGCAAAGTCCTAATTGGATTACTTGATAGTCTTTTTCCTGCCTGTAGAAGTTCATGTTTGTTCTTTATCTCGGATCGCATAGAAATGGGCCCTGTTTCTGCGTGACCACTACATGGCTACATGCATGTCAGTGGTGCAGTACCATGACAGTCACATACCAAGATCACCAATCTGGATACCTGATTTCAAAGTAAAAAACTCAAGACGTATAGTGTGGTCTCTTCTTATGGTTGTCCATAGAAAATAAGATTAAAGTAACCGTTTTGAACTTCTCCTAGTTCCTAGCAACCTAATTATTTAATTTGTTGGAAGGTTATGTTTGAAGCTACATACTTTTTAATTCATTATTACTGAAGGTGTTAACTGAGACATTAGAACACTGAAGTACAACATTTGAGCCCATCTTGATCTACTGGTAAAACATGTGAACTAAGTCGTTTGTAAGGTGAAATTACTAGAAGGTGCTTTTTGTTGATTATGGGTGATTGGGTGTCCATAACACACCTCATTGTACTTATTTGGTTGTAAAAAGGTAGTCAAATCTACTGTACTGGCATGTTTTTCTTGCTGAGAGCAAATCTTACATGAAAACAGTGGGTTGATCCCAACAAATATAGTAAACCTGTGAAATATGGCATACATACTACTCCGGCAGCAGTGGTATACCTATCAATATTGCATAGTTGATTTACATTCTTAGTTCTATGGTCTATACCTTAACGATATTGCTTAGCTTCTTTCTTTTTAGTAGATTTCCATGCTGGTAACCTTTTGTTCTTTTGTTGGCTTTGCAGCCCAGAAATTCCTAAGTCAAATTTCCAAGTTGAGCTTGATGCAGCTAAAGCAACTTGGTTGTCCAATGACATTGTAATGTTCTCGTCGAAAGCTGGAGAAATGCTCTTACTTACAGTGGTTTATGATGGGCGGTATGATAATTCTATGGTTCATTGCCCTATTGTCTGTGCTACTGTTAGACTTAATAGGCATGCAGAATCGATCATTACATGTTTTTTTATTCTTTTTACAGAGTTGTGCAGAGATTAGATCTTATGAAATCAAAAGCATCTGTCATCAGTTCGGTTGGTTACCTACGTACTTCTGTGCTTATATGCTTCCTTTTTAGATATTGCTCTTTCTTAAGTTTACTAACCTATTTATGGACAGGCTGTGACAACTATTGGAAAGTCGTTCTTCTTCCTTGGTAGTCGTCTGGGGGATAACCTTCTTGTGCAATTTTCCTATGGTGCATCAAAATCTGTTTTGCAAGATTTAACAAATGAGGTGTGTATTGAGATATCTGTCTTGATTTACTTTTTATATTTGAAGTAAAACAATTCACTACATGCGGTTGGACACCTATATTTTTGGAACAACACCTGAAATGAGTATTTTTACTGTCACTATAGAAAACTTATAATTAAAGATGCTATATTTCTGTACTTGCAGTTTTGAAATTTAAATCCAATAACTCACTATTGGGCTTGAATGCAATAATTTTTTTGAACGGAGCTTGAATGCAATATTAGTTCTAATTCTTCACATGGTGTTGAAGCATGACCATGGCAGCATAACCATATGGGTGCTGCTACTTTGTGCCGGTGCCCGGTGATCCATCTGCTAATGTCCGACTGTTTACGCCATTTTTTGCAGCTCGCATTATTGATCCTCCATGCCTCATGCTGCTTATAATCCTGTCAAACAGATGATGGCACAGCTATGGCACTCACCTGTCAAGTCATTCTATTGTCACCTCAATTTTATGTTCCAAATGCCTCTTACCATAGTTATTAGAACTGGACGACTGAGGTCCGATCTGGTTTGATTAAAAGAATGAGGATGCACATGAATCGGTAAAAACTGGTTAAACTGCCCGGTTTTGTATAAAACTGGCTAAAATCCTGGAGCAGTCGGGCTGGCTGTACTTTTATCGAGAAAAGTCAAAGTCCACGCATGGGAGGAGTGATCGATCCTGTGATCACTGGTTTGCCCATGCACCTAGTAAACCAACTGAGCAAGCTACATTGTTGATTTCACAAGGAAAAGCACTCGATTTTATTCCTTGGAGTCAACCAAAACTCCAAAAAAGTAAAAAAATATTATTCTCTTGAATCAGCGGTCCCACCAATGAACCGTGAATTGATGGACTCACCGGTTCGATTGCCGGTCCAGGTTTAACAACTATGCCTCTTATGTTTCTCAACTTGCCATATAGTTTTTCTGTTGGCAGGTTAGTAGAAATGGTTATTGGGTTGGTTTTTAGGATTTTTTAGATTGACGTGATACTTGAGAACTGGCCACCAGGGTCATGTTACCGCCTTGCAGTGGCTTGTTTTGTGGTGGCGCAAGTTCTTGTACTTGTTGCTGTTTTTTGGTGTGTTTGGACACTTTTCTTCTACTATTAATGCAATGATACACAACTCTCTTGCGTATTCGAGAAAAACAAGAACTGGCCACTCGGTAGAGATCATTAAAGGTTACTCCCTCCATTCCCAATTGATCATCATATAATTCTTTTAAGGTTATTCCCAAATGATGATCATATTAGTAGTATTTATTCTCTAGGTCTATTTGTTATTTGTACATAGGAGTAAATGAACATTGATGCATGCGTCCATGCACACAGCCCTTTACAACCAACATGCAATGTCTTGGTTTGTTATTGGCTAGAAAATAGTAGGGATGGTGCATGCATCGAGTTTGTTACCGGATAAAATGTTGTATAGGAGAGTTATTAGTTTTTCTTGGTCTGGGTGCACTCCTGTAATATGATGATCAATTGGGAACAGAGGGAGTACATCCTTGGCAAATTCATCTTCCATCCACTGCCTTTTCTTCTCTTCCTTTGCTACTACCTCCTCTCTATGCTTGTTCAATGGTATCATCATTTAGGACATTTAATGAATATAAGGTTCATTCGCAAGGCTACACTTTTGACAGAAGTCCAAAAATCAACCCTGAACGTTCAAGTTAGACATCTTACAAATCTTAAACTCTCAAATCCATCTGCTTTACCCCCTGGTTCAAAACATTACGGTTTTATGCTGACACCGTGTGTATATTATTGGCACATAAGATTTGTTATGAGATGCCCCCTCCCCAACACCCACCCACCCACACCTCAGACTATTGTATATTATTGTTAATTGTTAAAGCATCTAAAAATACATTTAGTTAATTAACCATAAAATGTTCTACTACACAATATTAAATTATATTTTTAATTAATACTAGTATCGCTATAGAATAATAGTCAAATACGTACATAAAATAGTTATTTTTGTTGCATGTAGCATTGAGCCTTTGATAAATACTATGGTGAGCTATGGCTGTCCCTTGAAGCATTGGTTACTAATGATATAGCAATCTACTTTTGTAGCACTCTGCTGATATTGAAGGTGATCTGCCTTTCTCCAAGCGCCTAAAGAGGATTCCTTCTGATGTTCTACAAGATGTGACCAGTGTTGAGGAACTTTCCTTTCAGAATAACATTGCACCAAACAGTCTAGAATCAGCACAGGTCTGAGTATTACTTTCAGGATTTCATTTGTATGCTAACTACCTGTGGTTCCAGAATCATATGTTCTAATTATCTGTACTCCTTTAAAAAGAGCAAGTGGTGGTGGTGAATTTGCCACCACCTCATCACCAGTGTCCCCAATTTTGATATGTGGGACCTACTAGCGGAGAAAAGGTTGTGACAAACATAATCCTTTGAACTTGGTTAGTCAATATTTGCTAATATAAGAAAGTTGAGACAAAAGAAGAAAGCGCACAATCTTACTCATTTATTGGTTATGTGGATTGATTATACACTGATGTTTATCCTTCCTGTACAATACACAATCCATTATCTTTTTCAATTAACAAAGTCTTCATCTTGTATATAGTCGTTTACTATTTCTTTCTGGCTACCATTTCCAATTACGAACTATATTATTTATTCTCTTAAAAATATCATAGTTGCTTCGCATTATCTTCTCACTATATAATTCACTGGCTTTTACTTTACAGAAGATATCATACATTGTGAGAGATGCATTGATCAATGTTGGTCCACTGAAAGATTTTTCATATGGTTTAAGAGCCAATGCAGATCCTAATGCAACAGGAAATGCGAAGCAAAGCAATTACGAGTTGGTCAGTGACATGACAATCCTTACTTTTGATCTTTTATTACTGTTGGGTCTATGTCAATCAGTTGGATACTTGATTTAGCTACTATTGTTGGATGTGCATGTGGTTTGTTTTTTATCTTTAGCATGGGTATAACAAACCAAAGTTTCAAATCCTACATGTAAGCAGCAGGTTACAACTGGTTGTTGAAAATTCCAAAAGTTTCTGATATTAGTACTAGCTAGGTTTTGAAGATTAGTTGTTCTCAAGTCAAGGAAGCTTTTAAATACAAGATAATAAAAATATTAATACAATAAATTGAATGTTTACCAGAATGGGTAAATTACTAACTGGAACTCTGATTATATTAGTTTATATTTATATATAGTACATGACTGAAAAAACATAACGAGGAACAATGTGCCATCTGTAATCAATTGACGTGTTAACATCAATGGTCCATAATGTATGCTATTGAATAAGCTGCATGAATATGTGCTAATTATTATGTTCATGATATCCGATCTTAACATTTTACTTTATTTATCACCTTTCACATATCTGTCAATTCAGTGCAATAATTAAAGGAATAGAACAATCTATTTATCCTGATTTAATTAAGGATAGTATATATTTTCCACTTCAAAGCGTGCAGTTTTAAAAAATGTTGCTGAGAATTGTGGATTGAGAATATGCCATTGCAAAGTGAGGAAGTTTAGTGACGTGCCATTATGGAGGCAAATGGACCGATTTACCCCCATTTATTCTTTCTCCCTTTCCCATCTCCACCCACACCATGGCTGCCAGTGACCAATTAGTTGCGTTTGTCATGGGCATTGGGCCGGCCGAGGCCCATGAGTCCAATCCCCTGGTGGACGAAGTGTCTCGTGGTACTGTAGCACAGTTGGGGATAAGATGTCGGTTAGAGTAAAGATAAGATTAGATTGAGTCCTTATTTAGGGGTCAAGTTATTCCATCTATATAAGGATGTAGTGTGTATTATCGTTAAGCAATGAAAATCATTTAGTCTAATCTCCCCCTCTAATGTTCTTTTCCCAACCTAAATCTACAGCCCTTCTCCAGTAGCCGACGATGCCCAGCTATCCTCCCAGCGATGGTTATCCTGTCATGGCCTCGGGTCATGACAACTTGGTATCGAGCCACTCACCCTGGCTTCCGATGCCGATCCAGTTCTCCATGTTACGGTGAGCCATCTTTGTTACTCGGTGGATGAGGATCTACTCCACCAGCTATTTGATGGCTACGGAGCCGAAAAGATCAAAGTGCTTCAGATGGGAACACATTTGGAAGCCTGCGTTCCATCTCAAACACGTGCAGCTGCTGAGCATGCTTGGAACCTCAAAGGCCATGCAACCTATGACGGTTGTTGCTAGCTGAACATCCAGTGGGCGCAGCCACTCAATAACACCCTGGCACTGGGAACCTCTTCCGCAGATTGCAAAGGACTTGAAGGCAGAGGTGCTGAAAGTAAAGGCCATGTTACAGGCCAGGGATGCAACGGCGAAGGAGGAAGAAAGACTATCAAAGCAGATGGTGATGATGGAGGAGAGGCGTACCGAAGATGTGGTGGTTGGCACGATGCTATCGAAGCAAGCCGCTGCACCGTCAACTCCGGCGTCTCCAACAGTGGCCTTTGTGCCGCATCCCCCTCGATCTTCACCGTGTCTCCAGTAGTGTGGCTGCAAGTCACATCCGAGGATGACGAAGGGCAGCGAAGCCTCCTTTCCAGCCATTGGCTGCCTCCTCCATGATGTCGCTCCAGTTCACGGTGGCAGCAACATCTGAGGCGAAGCTGAGGATAGGTGAGACCCTAACTCGTGCCTGGCCCTGGCAACGGCGGCGCCTTCGCCGCCTTCAATGGATGCAGAGGCGGCTGCTTTTGGCTGGGGTGGCAAGGTGGGGCATTGCACTCATCGGCAAGGATTGCGGCGTGAGAGTCGCGTGGAGGTGGGGCCAGCAGCTCGCCCGCAGCTGGAGCGCTGCGGCGGCGCGTCTTGCGCGCAGCAAATGCACGACTCCGTCGTGTGGTAATGGCACGGATTCTGCAAGGGGTGCTTGCTGTGACACAAGCGGGAGCAATGCAAGGAGACAAGGGTCGCGGCACAGTTGTAGCGCGAGATTATCCTTTCGCATTGGCGCTGCAGGTGGGTGGCATCTTCAAGTACAAAGAGCGGAGGTTGGGAACAATCTCCAGGATTTCATGCAGTTGATGCGAGTGCGACATGTGCAGTGCATCACGAGGAAGTTCTCCCAACTGAAACTGTATCCAAGACTGGGTTGGATGTTGGGCCAATCAATGGGCCTTCAACCCTGGATTTCAGCCGCTAACCACATCGATTATAACTTCACGAAGACTTATAGCGTGAGCTGGTGGATCAGACCTTGCAGCCAGGACAGCTTGGCCATCCGGCTTGGATCATGGTGTGTTCCTGCACTCTCTCTAAGAGCTTCTGGATGGGGCCCACCTATGCTGGTTGTCAGCAACAAGACATGGTCATTCATAATAATCATAGGTTTATTTTTTCCCCAATAAGATAACAGGACGGGATGTAAAAGGCTTGAGTTATATTAGGTTTTATCTAGGGAATCTTCTAAGTCTAGAAGTCTATAATGTGTTGCAGCTCGAGGACGAGCTGCTCAAAAGAAGGGGTGTAATGTCATGGGCATTGGGCCGGACGAGGCCCATGAGCCCAATCCCCTGGTGGATGAACAGTGTCTCGTGGTACTGTAGCATAGTTGGGGATATGATGTCAGTTAGAGTAAACATAAGATTAGATCGAGTCCTTACTTAGGGGTCAAGTTATTCCATCTATATAAGGATGGAGTGTGTCTATTATTGTTAAGCAATGAAAATCAATTAGTCTAATCTCCCCCTCTAATGTTCTTCTCCCCTACCTAAATCTACATCCCTTCTCTAGTAGCCAAGGCTGCCCGGATATCCTCTCGGCGGCGGTTATCCCGTCGGCCTCGGGTCATGACACGTTCCAGAGAAGGTGGGTGCCAACTGGATGAGTGACAAGCAGCCATGGTGTCCTTGGCTGCGGTGAGGAAAAACAGCCACATAGTGCTGATAAGCTCTAGAGAAACCCATGGAGTTGTCTCTTGACACCAGGTCCAGCCAGCATCATTGTTCTCCAACGCAGGCCTCCTAGGCACTAGCGCAACCCAACAGCACACTTGACATTGACATAGCCTCCGCAAGGTCCACCAGTGCTTGCGTCAGCAGCGTAAACATCGATGGGCATTGGCACTGCCGGTCCTTCTCACGTCTGAACGTTGCAATCTACAACGCACTACCCCATCATTTGTCTTTTCATTGCTTTGGGCAGCAGTGATGGAGCCCATTGGTAGCAGCAGCGCACCATCAAGATAGCATCTGTTGGACCTGTGGAGATCATGGGAGTAAGGTGCAGCAGTAGGGAAGGATGAGGGCATGTGCCTCCTTGCTGCATCCACGCTGACAGAGGCTTGGTTGGGGGCACCCTGAAGAATGAAGGGATGTGAAGAGGAAGGATAGGAAGAGTGCAGCAGTGATGAAGTGGAGAGGTGGGGGGAAGGAGATAGTGTAAGATAGCTTCATACTGACATTATGCAAGCATGCTCCCTTCGGAATGGCATATTTCTAAACTGTAAACCTTGATTGTGGCATATTATTACCATTTTTTCCATCAATTAAGTATTGCTGTATGTAATTTGTCCTTGATTTGGGCTACTCATTTTTCTAAACAATATTAGCTTATTTCAGGTGTGCTGTTCTGGTCATGGTAAAAATGGTTCGCTTTCTGTCCTTCAACAATCTATCCGTCCTGATTTAATTACTGAGGTGAATATTTCTTCATTTTCCATTGGTATTTTGACTACTTGCAATCTTTTGGGAAGGAGCAAATTCTTTATCAGTTTGTTCTGTTATTTGCTTGCTCGTTCATCCAAGATTTTTGATTCTGTTGGCTTTTCGACAGCTGATGAGCACACATTAGTTTCCATGATGGATGCAGATCATTTGGGTCATAATTACCGTTTCGACTTTAGGCATGGGATGGATCAGATTGGGCCATTCAGTGATATTAGTAAGGCCAGGGCAATACACCCCCACTTAACATATTAATGCTGGTGGTGAAACATGATTTAGTATGGAACACATGGTGCTTTTTGCTAATTGTGCAGACACATCCAGCGACAGTAATATTTTTTTTTTGTGGGGAAGACAGTAATATTGCTGTGAAACAGATATGCCGAGTCTTGTGTTGTCAGAGTGTCAGCAATGCTAGCTAATATGAAAGATTTGCTGTTGTATTTTGCATTTTGTTTGTTTATATGATGCTAGTTTTGTGTGCTGTTCATAATTAAGTAAACTTTATGGCACAAGTAAAATAGTAACCACACATAAAATAGAAGATTGTTGTCATTGGATCATATCTTGATGGCTCAACCAAACTGAAAATGCCATCGATGCCTTTTGAAAATCTCCAACAAAGCAGTCCACGTTTTGCATCTATTGGTCAACACCAAGTATGCATTTATTTTGTCATCTACTTTTAGGTCTTTTGTGGAATACTTTTATTTTTACTCAGTTACATTGTTCTTAAATTCTGTAGGTGGAATTACAAAGTTGCAGAGGTATTTGGACAGTTTACTATAAGAGTTACCGTGGACAAATGGCAGAAGAGAGTGAATATCATGCATATCTGATAATAAGTCTGGAGAACCGGACAATGGTAAAACATTTTTTTCTGTTTTACTGTTTGATGTATGCTCCTTCCCATGGGTATGGTGATGTGTACTCTTTCCATTGGTTGCTGTGAACTGATATGCTTATAATGTTGTCCCAGGAAACGTGCATTGGTTCCTTTTTAGGTATGGTAAACTAATATGATGTGATATTAAACAATAAAAAGATGGTCCAAGAAATCCTAAACAATTTAATGAATATTGCTATATGTGGGGGGATACAAAAGGATAAATGGGACCAAAATATATGCTTTCAGCCTCCTATTTCTCTCTCATGTCCTAAATGGCTAAATGGCATTCCATATGATTGTAAGTTTTCTGGAATTACATGTGACTTAACGTGTTCCACACAAAGTTATTTTAGAAACTTTGGAAATTTCTGCCCCAACTGTTATAATAATTGAGGATACTGTTATGGGCAGGGATCAAAAGGATAGCCAGGCAGTCTTGGTCTCTTGGCTGCTAGAGATGAGAAATAAGTTGGGGTGTAGGGAAGGTGATGTCAAATGGTAGTGAGGATAATCAGGCAAAGAGTATTTAACAGCCAAATATATTTTTCTTGGTACTATTTTTGCCTGTTTATCTTCCAAGCAAAACTGAGTTTGGCCTTGAAATTTTTCATGATTGCATATATTTTTCCCCTACATAGTTTGTGGAGTGGTTCTCATGATTTTACTCACTTGGTGCCTTCAGCTAATATTTCCCACAACATTCTCCGATAAAATAATGGTTCAGATTTGTACTTTATATGTTTCCTGTGTATGTTTTCTCTTTATGTGAAGTTGCTTTTGGAACAAAATCATGACACAGGAATAGTTGATTAATTGTTGGGTGGTTAACTATGGTACCAGTTGTTGTCTCTTCTAGGAAACTTGTTTCTCAGCTTCTTGAAACACCATTGTTGCGTCATTGATTGTCTTCCAAATGGATCAGAAAATGGGTGTATACCTGTATGCAAGGTGTTTTTAATAATATTACACCAAAATGGTGGCATGCAATGTGACTATCAGTATTAAAAGCATGCAATGTGACTATCAGTATTGAAAACAAACCTATTTATTCCCTGTCCCAAGTAATATCTGTACTGATTTGACCTGTATTATGTGTATGTTGTTTCTTTCACTTTTTTTTATTTGTTTGTGAAACGAATGTTCCTAAACCATGCCATGCCCATATGGTGTGTTTTTTCAATGTTCTTAATATTTAATTCAGCTGATACATGGTTTTGCTATTTAACTTATGATTGGAATCGATCCTCCCCTTTACTTTTGATGGAATGATGGCTAACCATTTGATAATCGTGTTGTGAAAGGTACTTGAGACAGGTGATGACTTAGGGGAGGTTACGGAAACTGTTGATTACTTTGTTCAAGCAAGCACCATTGCTGCTGGCAACTTGTTTGGGAGGTATACAACTGCTAATATTTCTGTAATTTATATCAATTATGTAGATAGTAGTTTGGCATTATCTGCTGTGGAACAGATAGATTGTGTCCATCTTATAGTTATTTCAACTATCTCATGTGGATTGAGCAACCTGGGTTTCAGGGTATGTCTAATTTATCATGACATTACTCCAACTATCTCTACTCGTGTGTGTCTAATGAATGTGTATGTTTAGTGCTCTTCCATGATTTGTTTTCCTACATTTCACATCATCATCAACCATACAGGTTGACGTCTTTCACAAATCATGAATGAAGATTTGAAGATGTTAAAAATCTAAGATTCAGTGGTACGCCAGCCAACTGCCATACCTGTATGTGATACATACAGATATTTAATGATGCGGCAAGCCGGCAATGCAGTGTATTGCCTAAGTGTTGGTTAATTTAAATTTCGAAATAATGAAAACAATTAATGGTAATTCACTAATACATTGTTATGTTTTCAATACACATTCCTGCCCTCCTGCTTCTTCCATAGCAAGGGAATCCTCTCCTTGCCGCTTTTCACCAGCTCTTTGGGTCGTGCCTGTGAACAGCATGGGATGAAGCTAATTCTGGGCAGTAATGAGGGGATGTGACACTGGATGGGCAGTTGAAGCTGGAGATCGATGAGTGACGTAAAGTGAAAATCCAGAGGAAGAAGAGAGGTGGTGGTGGTGCTTCATGCACATGAAAGAGGGGGGTTAGGCCAAGCAGCTTCTAGTGCTGTGCTGGTGGGTCGCTTGCGCTGCAAAGGCATAACATGCCTGTTGGTGGATACAATGGGCAAAAGTGCCTCGTCTCTTTCCTCCTTTACCTTTTTTTTTCTTATTATGATGGCGTAATGGATCTTCTGTGCCTTCTTGTATGCGGCATAACATATCTCATGCTGCAATTACATTTTACTCCCTCCTTTCCAAAATATAACAACTTCTAGCACTCAGAATTTGTCCCAAAATATAACAATCTTTTCACCAACATTATCTTCCCAACCAATCACAACCCTTCACTATTCACTTTTTCCACCTACCTTCACTTCTCAACCAATCACAACCTCTCCCCATTTAATTCTATCTACTTTCTTAATAACAGTGTCTAACTCTAAAACTTCTTAAATTCTGGGACGGAGGTAGTAACAAATATATATGTATATACTCAACATATCGATCTTGCCCCCCTTTTATTTTGAAAATTGTGTATCACTATCTTGATGTATTTATATAACTGCTATGTGATACTCAGGTTATAATGCAGGAAATTAATATTTAGTAATTTCTATAATTTCATTATTGTTTTGAGTTTTTTTCCTGTCTTTTTGCAGGCGACGTGTCATACAGGTATATGGTAGAGGTGCTCGTGTGCTTGATGGTTCTTTCATGACACAGGAGCTAAACTTTACTACGCATGCTTCAGAATCATCTAGTTCAGAGCCTCTTGGTGTGGCATGCGCTTCCATTGCAGATCCATATGTTCTTTTGAAGATGGTTGATGGATCTGTTCAACTTCTTATAGGAGGTAATGTATATCCGTTAGTCAAACACGAATTGCTTTCATCGTTGTTTGCTTTGTATTTGTCCAAACTTCAGACTAACTTCGAACTAGTCCACCAGTATATAGTTACAGCATGCAATTTGTCATATTGTCCAGTAGTTTGGAGAAAGTAATGCTAGAAAAAAAAAGAATCCTTTTGAGGAAGCAGAGAACAAATAAGCATACGATGGTGAAGTGCAATATCTATTTTGCTTTCATATGGCTTTAGAGGACACAACTGACATGTGATGATTTCCTGATAGATGAAGATAGAAGTTAGCAATCCAGTGCTTTGTAAGTTTAGGTCTAAGCTGCTGCATAGGTGTTTTGACTATTGGGACCGACTCCTATTTCAGTTCTAGCCTATGAACTTGTGTGAGATTTGGATGGATTAGGTTAGGAAAAAATTTTGGAAGTAAATTTGATATGGCCAGTTAGACGAGTAAGTTGTATATATGTTATCTAGGAAAGAATTTTGGAAGTAAATTTGATATGGCCAGTCAGACGAGTAAGTTGTATATATGTTATCTTAGTTGCACATCACCAATTACTGAAATAATTAAATACATGCCTTTTTTGTTTCGTTATGCAGATCATTCTACTTGTACTCTTTCTGTGAATGCTCCCAGTATATTTATTAGCTCAAGTGAGCGAATCGCTGCCTGTACACTTTATCATGACAGAGGTCCTGAACCATGGCTGAGAAAGACATGTAGTGATGCATGGTTATCTACTGGTATTGAGGAGGCAATTGATGGCAACAGTAGTTCATCTCATGATCAATCTGATATATATTGTATCATTTGTTATGAAAGTGGTAAACTGGAAATTTTTGAAGTGCCTAGTTTCCGATGTGTTTTCTCTGTGGACAATTTTATTTGTGGCGAGGCTCTTTTGGTTGATAAATTTTCTCAGCTCATATATGAGGATGGCACGAAAGAAAGACATGATTGCACTAAAGCTTCCCTAAAGAAAGAAGCAGCAGATAGCATTCAGATAGTTGAACTTGCAATGCATAGATGGTCTGGTCAATTCAGTAGACCCTTCCTTTTTGGACTATTGAATGATGGCACATTGTTGTGTTACCATGCCTTCTCTTATGAAGCCTCGGAGAGCAACATGAAAAGGGTTCCGTTGTCACCTCAAGGTTCTGCTGATCATCACAATGCCAGTGATTCCAGGCTCAGAAATCTGAGATTTCACCGGGTTTCTATAGACATAACATCACGAGAAGACATACCAACTCTTGGACGACCAAGAATAACAATGTTTAACAATGTTGGTGGCTATGAGGGATTGTTTCTTAGTGGCACGAGGCCAGCTTGGGTTATGGTTTGTCGACAACGATTGCGGGTGCACCCACAGGTATGTAAAGGCCATGCTCAAGTTACCAATGTTCTTGCATTTGACCACTTTGATCCTTGTCTTGATTTACTGGAGGTGTTCAATACTTCTCAATGTTATTGATTTTCGGTAGCATTTTAGATGGACGGTATACATTTACTCTACTGAACTGTGTATTTCTGATTTATTTCCAGTTTGACATTTTAAAATGACCCAATTGAAGCATTTTCTATTTTGCAGTTATGTGATGGTCCCATTGAAGCCTTCACTGTTCTTCATAATGTAAATTGTTCTCATGGCTTTATATATGTTACATCACAGGTAAATAGATGTTTGTAGATTGTTGTCAGATAGTCTTACTAAAAGTTGGAGATTCAGGGATACATTTCTTTTTTGGTAGGGTTTTCTGAAGATATGCCAATTACCCTCAGCATATAACTATGACAACTACTGGCCTGTTCAAAAGGTACCTCACTTTAACTCCTGAACAAAAAATGGGTCATTCAGCATTCTACCCTAGATTTCCAAACCTGGAGCAAATAATCCCTCAAGATGTGCACTCAATGTGCCCACTACCTTGCTTCTGACAAGCCAATCACATGCACATCCAAATAAGCCAAAACAACTAGTTCTGGAGCTAACAAGTTCTCACTCCTATTTGAACACCTTGCAATCTTTAAATGGTGAGGATGATGGTACTTTGTTGCAGAATCAGCATATACTGCACTAATGCCACTGTCATTGAGCCACTGTTTGCAACTCATAATGTGGAGGTTGGAGTAGGGAGACCACGTGTGCGGGGTATTAGAATTATGCATTTTAACAACTCAATTTTGCGAGAATCACAAAATCAGGTGGGATATGGTTGAGGTTTGGATGGTTGCTCCTCAACCTATCATTATTGATGCTTGGTTCCCCACTCATGCTTGCTACCCCTTATTGTCTTGTTGAAAATAGGAGTGTTGCAACCTAGTCATCCTTGTGCGCCCTTGTTGACTATTGCAACCTTTGGCTATAGATATTGTTGTGGTTTGTCAGGAGTATCCCATTCCACAACTCTGACTTGGTTTAATTGACCAGATAAATCTTTGCCTTGACCTTAAAGACGGTAAAACTTGTTCCTTTGCCCCTGTTAGATAATAGTTTTGATATTGACATCTCTTTATTTCTTTCTTTGTTTGTTCAGTTCACATTAAAAACCATTCAGGTTCATGCCATTATAGAGTTGAAGTGAATCTGAGCAACACCAATATGTCATTGCCATGGGGGCAAAACCGTGTCAGGAATTACCTCAGTCCTTGCTTAGATGGGACTCAATCCCGATCCATGCACGTGTGTAGGGAGGGAATTTGAAACTAAAATCTTGGCCCATCCAAACAAGCCATAAGGGGTTGAACTGCTCTTATTCCGCAAGTTTAGGGGTTAGGAACCTGGTTATTTAGTTCAGGATGAGCCAGTCTGAAGCCTTCTCATGCCTGAAGAAAATCTTACCATGTTGCATCTTTGCAGGTCCCTTTGCATGGCACCCCACATCAGGTCACATATTATGCAGAGCAATCTCTTTATCCCCTAATAGTGTCTGTTCCTGTAAGTATTAGTATGTGCTATTACTGCAATTCTAACATGATTTATCATTGGCATCTAATTATGTTTTTGAGGCATTTTCGAATATGTACAATGGATAAAGTCCAAGTACCCCCTCAAACAAACTTTAATTGAAAGTCCATCTAGCACCTTGAACTTTAAAACCGGACATTCAGCCTCCCAAACTTTACAATACCGTTTATATAACCCCTAAGGTGGTTTTGCAAAGTGGTTTCTCATCTAATTTGCATGTATGTTGGATGAGTTTGATCACATGACATATGCATTAGAGATATATGTTAAATATCTCCATCTACAGCTTTTTTTCACTCCCTTATTCGCTGTAACTTAAAAACGAGTAACAACATCGTGAAAGTGTCACATCACTAGGTAAGCAGAAATTGATGACCTACTTAAATGATATGTAACTATGTTGTATTAGTTATTCAAAGCTGCTCATTTAAGCTTCCAAATGTGCAAAACCACACTAGAGGGTAATACAAATGGTATTGCAAAGTTTAGGGGGTTGGATGTCCGGTTTTAAATTTCAGGGTATTAGACGGACTTTCATCCAAAGTTTAGGGGGGTATGTGGACTTTTTCCTATGTACGACTATCTAGTACAATATTCTCATTTTGTTCCTGCAGGTAGTTCGTCCCCTAAATCAAGTTCTTTCTTCTATGGCTGATCAAGAATCAGTTCATCACATCGATAATGATCTTACAAGTACTGATGACCTTCAAAAGACATATGCTGTTGATGAATTTGAGGTCCGCATTTTGGAGCTGGAGAAATCTAGTGGACATTGGGAGACAAAGTCCACAATCCCAATGCAATTGTTTGAAAATGCTCTAACCGTGCGCATTGTTACATTACATGTATGTGTCTTTTCTCATTCCCACTTGAAATCAACCTATATAAACTTTTTTGACAAACCAAGTGGACCTGTCTTGTTGAAGACACCAAATCTTAGCATCCCACAAGCACATTTTGGCAAACTAAAAGCCCTCTATATCAACCTTTTCTAATTCAATTATGGAGCTGTTAGCATAAATTGTCAGCTATAATAAAGTAATCATTACTTCTATTTTCCATCTTTTCTTCCAAATGCATGATGGTTGCTATGTCATTTCTATATTTGAGATTTATCTTGTTTGAAAATTTAATGATCAAAGGTACATATCTATGTAGGTTTAATTATATTATTCACTAAACTGTTACGCATTTTTACTTCAGAATACAACCACCAAGGAAAATGAGACCCTGTTGGCAATTGGGACTGCTTATGTTCTTGGGGAGGATGTAGCTGCTAGAGGACGTGTGCTTCTGTTCTCTTTCACGAAAAGTGAAAATTCTCAAAATCTGGTACTGCAAGGGAGCATTATTGCAATTGAGTAAAAAAGGTTATTACTTCTGTTACGTATCAATTGATTTGATAATTTGTAAACACTAATTGCATTGCAGGTCACTGAAGTCTACTCAAAAGAGAGTAAAGGTGCTGTATCAGCTGTTGCGTCTCTTCAAGGTCATCTGCTGATAGCTTCTGGTCCTAAGATCACATTAAACAAGTGGACCGGTGCTGAATTGACTGCCGTTGCATTCTATGATGCCCCTTTGCATGTTGTGAGCCTGAACATTGTGAGTATTGCATAGCTTTTGGTTCAATTAATATGCTTTTAGGTTTTAAGCATGTAACTTCTGGTTTAGTTCCTGTTTTCCGTGCTCTAGGCATCATTTTTCCTCCATGCATAATGCTGATAGGAACAATTAAATAGAAAGAAATAATGCATTAATTGTTTCTTGATACACAAGGATACGTAAATAGAAGTTCCCAGATTTGGTTCCCTGAATCTGGCCAATAACCTTATGTTTTAGCTTTGGAGTTTTGAGCCAACCCGGATTTCATTGTGGAGGTTAGTATAATTGGAGCTTAATGCCTATGAGCCAGCTGGGACTTCGGGTTTTCCAGTGTTCATGCATTGTACTGACTGCTAACTTATTTTCTCATAACAAAGATTTATGATACAGCCACTACCTGTTCTTATTGCATGTTACAAATACAACATTAATTATATAGTGCTCCATCAGGCATTAAAAGTCGTTTTGGATGTACTCCATGCCAGCATCAATATCTTCTATAATATCTAGTTGGGGAACATGAAATTCATGTGTGTAGATTTGTCTTGAAAATTAGTTTCATAATATTAAAATTTATTGGGGTTATACATAATATTACAATAGAAGTTAGTGGTTAGAGTTACATTTTTCTGACTGGATTTTTAAAATGACATGTTTTCCTGACCAGACGAGTAATATTTCCAAACCAGAACAGTAAAACAATAAAAATGCAAAGCAAATGATTGAAGGAATGTTTTGATATTTTAACAATTGATATTACAGATGTAATGTTTTTTTTGTGTATTCAGCTAATGTTATTTGTATAGTAAAAACGTAGTGTGGAGTTACAAATAAATTAGTTACCATACTTGTGAGTTGAGTGATATCCCTCATACTGTTGTTTAGGGGTAGGAACAGCATAACTTGACCATAGAAATGACGTCATCAATAGTACTGCACCAAACCAAAATGTTCACCATTTGGTTTCTCTCAAACTCAAAACTTCTGGGAACCTGAAAACTGTTCCCTCTGATCATAATAAGAAACCTGTGCTAGCCAGTCTTAATATAGACTATAATATATCTATATTTTTTATTACTAGCTAATCTGCCCATACGTTGCCATGGAATCTTAAAAAGATAACCTTTGTCATACTACGTCAGTCCAAACTCTAAAAATTTAGCTATTATTATCTGGATGGAGTACATTTTAAAGCATAAAATTGTTTAACTGTTTAGTCAATTTTTGCCATCAGTTTCTAAATACATGCTGAGCTAGGCAGGGGCACAGAGCACTGTTGCTTCATGATGAAAAACTGATGCAAGTCATTTTTTTCAATCACTTTCTGGACCCTGCTGAATTAATCATCTCCTTTTGTGTTTTATTTACATTCAAATTCACAAAAAATATTGATTTGAACATAATGGTATGCATATTGCATCTAGATAAAATATATATACTATTTCATTAAATTTCAAGATGAATATATTAACAGTCAAGAAAATTAAATATTTTATCAAAAAATATTTTGATGAGATGCGTCTAATACAATCTTCTCTATTTAATGTGAATTCATGTTATTTTGGTGCAATATGTAGTTCAGTACAATTCTGCTTGTGAGGGCAAAAGGCACAAACATATGCACATTGCATAATAATTTACAATTCAGTCCTTCATAAATTGATGTCTATCAATACAACACTGCTGTGATATCAGTAGGGCTGCGCAATCAGTTTTAACCACAAGTTCGGTTTGTTTTTTTTTCTACGCAAAGTTCGGTTTGGCACGAATGAAGAACCGATTGGTCTCGTAAATACTTCAGGCGGCGGTTTGTGGCACGGTGGAGGCGGCTAGGGCGCGGTGGCGGTCGACGGCGAGGGCGCGGTGAGGTCTGTGAAGGGGCAGATGCGGTCGGTGGGGAGGAGTTAGGCGGCGGATCTCTCGGTGAGGGCGGCGGTTGCTCGGCGCGGCGAGGGTGCGAAATTTCGGCAGCTGGCGGCGCTAGATCTGTTTTCACCGGGGACTTGGAATTTTTGGGAGCCCGCGTGGCCGTTATATAGGCGGCGATTATCACGTGCGGGCGGCTTAACGGCCCGCACGGGAAAAGAAAACTGCATAATTCGGGTTCAGTTTTTCCGTTTTTACCGAAAACCGATAAAGGAAAACGGGGCGGGCGTCGGGCCGCGGTGGCGCGCCGCCCGGCCGTGCGGAGGATGAGGCGTTGGGCCGGCGGCGACGCGCCACGCGGCCGCGTGAAGGCGAGGCATCGGGCCGGCGGCACGCGCGAGGCTGGGGCGGCGCGGCGTCGGTGCGGATGGGGCCGGTGGCGGAGGGGGCTGGGGCGGCGTACGTGCAGAGTCGAGGAGGGGGTGAGGAAGGCACCATGTCTACGCTGCGCGTCGTCGAGAGGAGAGAGGGCGCCATGTGACCATGTCTCTGTGGTTCTTTTTGGAGAGTTGTTTTTTTTTGGAGATTGGTTGCCAGTTGGTTAGGAGGGACCGTGGGAGATCGGTTTTTTTGGTAGTTCGGTTTTTATACATCTAAAACCGAACCCGCATCGAACTATTCGGTTTGTGCAACACCATAAACCGAACCCAAAACCGAAACCGAAAACCGCAAACTTCGGTTTGGCTCGGTGTGGTTTGTTTTTTTTTTGGTTTTCGGTTCAAATTTGCCCAGCCCTAGATATCAGCCATGCGGGCTAGACGCTCTCGTACACCAGCAGGAAATGCCTGGCCCATTTACAACTTGCTAACCCTAACTCCCATTTACACCTCCCAGCCGCCGGCAGCATCGCCGATCGTTGCGTCCTCCTCTATGAGCTAGACCGCGCCATGCTTCCTCCCTCCCCCAGCGTTGCCACTCCTATCTCCTTCATTCTCAAGCGCCGTCGGTGCCAGCCCCTGGCGCTCTCCAGCACCACCTGCCTCCTGTCCCTTCTTTGGCGAGTCTATCTAGCAGGGCCATGTCCGCAATTCTGCCCCCTTCCCTAGTACGATCTACCCCCATCCTCTTCCTAGCAAGTGAACCGGCAGCGCTGAGCTCAGGACCACCAGATCCGCTCAACCTGAGCGCTTTGGTGCTCTTCGAGCAGCAGCAACAAGGCAACCAACAAGCGGTGCGCCGCGGTGGAGCTGACCATGGCGGAAGGATTCAAGCATTGGCCAAGCACACTCAGCTACCCTGCTGCCCCGCCAGATCGACAAACAGTGGTGAGGTTGTGTAGTGCTGTACAAATACAGTGGAATCACAAGCTGGTGCCCTCGCCAGATCCTGTTCCAAATCGAAAGGTTTCCGTGATATGACAGAGGCAAGAAATAACGATTGCAAAAAATTGTTCCTTTTCTTTCGGCGTGGTTCCAGTTTTGAGTTCCATGGGCAATGGCCAAGGCGAGGAGGTGAACAGGGAGTAGGCGAGATTCCTGTTCCCTCCTATGGATCTGTGGTCCCCACATGTCAGTTAGAGGTTGGTGGCAAAACCACCCCCACCACTACTAACATTTAAAGTAGTATAGATTTCTTGTACTTGGTGGGTGCATTTCCAATGTTACCTTTTGCATTTTTGAATTATTGCATATTTAAATTAAGAGAAAATATACTCGATGCCACTGAGTTTGTCCCGGTTCAACGATTTGCCATTGACATTGCCTCTTTCTGTAATATACCACTGAACATATCAATTGTTCTACAATATTTCTTAGAAAAATGCCTTTATAAACATCTAAGGTTAACAATTGATTTATCCCATCGAAGTTTCAAAAGTAATAATTTTGTTTTGTGTAGCCTCCTTACACACCGTAATAGTTTTGGGTATAAGTTTCAAATTTTTGCATTACTATTATTTTATAAAATATAATTTATGTGTTATATGCTACTACCTCCATCCCAAAATATAGAGAGTTTTAGGTTTGGACACGGTATTAATAAAGTAGGTAGATTTAAATGGAAGAAGGTTGTGATTGGTTGAGAAGAGAAAGTTGGTGAAGAATTTGAATGGTGGGAGGTTTTGATTGGTTGAGAAGGGAATGTAGGTGAAGTTGTTATATTTTGGAACAAAATTTGAATGCTAGAAGTTGTTATATTTTGGAACGGAGGGAGTACGTAGAATACTTCTTTGCTGTTATTTTTAATGTAAATCATCTATCATATGTTACACAATATTTTGTTTGGTATTATATTTTGTTTAAGCAATTCCTCATGTACTACTCAAAGACAACTTTTTAAAAATATTAAAAAAGAAAAAAAATCTTGAAACATATACACAAACTTCTATGTCATGCAAGGAGCACAAAAAAATTCATAATTTTTGAAACTGCTATATGGGTCGATCAATTGGTCAACCCTTATATGTATATAAGGGCAGTTTGGCTATTTTTGAAAAAGTTAGCCGATACAATGGCATATTGTAGAAACAATTGTTGAACTTGGTGGCATATTGTGGAAGGGATAAGTCGATGGCAAATTGTTGGACCTAGGAAGTTGATAAACTCAGTGATAAACTTAGTGACATAGAGTAGATTCTCTTAAATTAACAGATAGCCATGAGCCCATGGACAGAAATGTTCAGTAAGTTTTTGGCCCAATTAATGGTGCAATAAGCTGCAAAGTTTACAGAATATTTGTATAATAAAAATTTAAATTTGAATACAATGTCTGCTTGTACATTGTCTTGATTTCATGTCCTTGCAATTTTATGTATTTATTTGTACATTTCAATCCATATTTAGGCTATCCTACATTACAGGAATTCAATTTGTAATACTATTTTGCATTTCAACATGCATAAGCTGGCAATTCACAATAATGTGCACTGCTTTCTTTAATGGTTGTGGTGTCTGAATTCAGTCCTCTGAGATTCTTTTTGTACTCTAACAGGTCAAAAACTTTGTTTTGTTTGGTGATATTCATAAAAGCATTTATTTTCTGAGCTGGAAAGAGCAAGGTTCTCAATTGAGTCTTCTGGCAAAAGATTTTGGATCACTTGATTGCTTTGCAACTGAGTTCTTAATTGATGGAAGCACGCTGAGCCTTGTAGCTTCAGATTCTGATAAGAATGTGCAGGTCATTTTCTTTCTCATAATCCTTTTCATGCATCAGCTCTTTTCATTGGAGTTTCATACTACCTCCGTCCCAAAAGACTTCATTTTTGCCTATCACATACAAACCAATACAAAGTCAAAACACTAGAATGTCTCCCACTTAAACTCTGATGCGTTGATTGCCTCAAAGATAAAAGTCTTTTGGGACACACGGAACGCGGCAGAAATGAAGTCTTTGTGGGATGGAGTACATTATTGGCTTACATTTACAGTTTAATCCATCCGGCTAGCTCTCTAGCAATGAGATTTTGGAATTTTGACTGTTACCCAACGTTCACTGCACAAGATAGCAGTTCCTTATTTTTTTTCATCTTCTGTTAATATTGCTTACTGGTTGATACTTTGGTATGCTTGTTTCTTAAGCAAATTCGTAGATATGTCCTGTAGCAAAAAAAAGTGAAGAATCATTATGATCATACTATGCCAAAAAGAAAAAGAAAGACCAAAAAGAAAAAGAAAGAGCAGAGCTTGTGTGCATCGTTGGTAACTTACATTTGTTTCCTTTGTCTTGTTTTTTAATAATTGACAGAATTGAGTCCTATTCATACTATCCGTTTGTTACATTTATTTTGAATAGTACTATTATAATAGTGTAGAGTCCAAATATTCGTAAATTTATTATTATTATTATTGAAGTAGTGTTTAAAATATATAGGTCACTCAACGCTGTTTAATTATTGAAAAACGAACCCCATTGTCTAGTTAATAATTACAGTATCTGGCACCATTACATCAACTGAAACAAGTTGTGACATGCAGATCTTTTATTATGCTCCAAAAATGGTTGAGAGCTGGAAGGGGCAGAAGCTCCTCTCCAGAGCAGAATTTCATGTTGGAGCCCATATAACGAAGTTTTTGAGGCTGCAAATGCTTCCCACTCAGGGGTTAGTGTCTGAAAAGACAAATCGTTTTGCTCTTCTTTTTGGCAATCTGGATGGTGGCATTGGATGCATTGCGCCTATTGATGAGCTGACATTCCGACGGCTACAAAGTTTACAGAGGAAGCTTGTAGATGCTGTTCCACATGTGTGTGGCCTGAATCCAAGGTCATTCAGGCAGTTTCATTCTAATGGGAAGGGACATCGTCCTGGACCAGATAACATCATTGACTTCGAACTTCTTGCATAGTAAGTTTACCTTCAGCATGTGAGCTTGATTATTTTCCCATTTGTTTTTGGGTTCTTATGTTTGCTGCACAAAATGTTTTGCTAACTATTGCCTTTTACGATTGGTTGTTAATGCAATAATATTTTGGTTATTTTCAAGTAATAGAAGTTCAGGATACTAAAGTCTCAATGGATAGATATGGCGCGGTGGCTGCATATGCTATATTGTTGGAGTTGCCCATGGGAAGACAGTTCTCTCGTGTATGGGTTCCGTGATTGGGGAGGTAGATAGGTAGATGGGTAGTTGATGAGTCTCAGGTTACCGATCTTTCGATGAGAGGTGATAAGTTAACATTAGTTGAGCCTATTTACTGATGGATAAGTCTCCGTGTTGGCTGATCTTTGTGGGACTGCAGCACATGGTCCTTGTGTCCTTTGTAAACAGCATCCTTCACTGCTTTTAGGACAGCAGCTAGCATCTATAGGACAGCAGTTAGCATCTGCTTTTAGGACAACATCTTAGTGTCTTTTAGGACAGTATCTTAGACCAGCATCTTGGCATATGCTTAGCTGGTTGGCAGCCTATAAATATGTATCCCCAACCCCTTGGTTGGCATCGCATTGTGTGAGAAATAAACCCAGAAAATTGTCTCATCTCCAAGTGTGATCCTCTCGATGAGAGTAAGGATCCTGTTCACACCTAGAGCAAGGATCCGCCGACTAACAAGTGGTATCGTGGGCCACACTTTCCCGTAGTCTAAACATCTCTGTTTCACCCCTTTCCAAGCTTGGTTGAGCTCTCAGCTAGCAGCAGCAACACCGGCTGCCCCTCCTTCCCTTTTCCTTCCCCCCTCTCCACGCAGCAGCCTCCCGGAGGCGCGCCATGTCCGACGTTCGGTCTCGGCGCTCGGTCGCCTCGAGCACTCGGCGTCGGCGGGACGCCGAGCTCGCCGCAGCCAAGAGAGCGGGCGAGCAACGGCTCAGCCGCAGCGGCGCAGCGAGCGCAGCGGCGGGCGGCAGGCGGCGGAGTTGGTAGGCAGGCGGAGGCGGAAGCGACGCGGCGGAAGATGCGACACGTGCGGCGGAGGTAGAGGTTGAGACCTTGCGCGGCGGCATCAACGGCTCCATCGCCGGCCCGCATCAATGGCTCCATCGCCGGCGACATCACCGCCGACAGGGAGTTTGAGGAGCCGGCAAGAAGAAGGGCGCGGGAGCGGGCAGAGCGGCTGGCGCCAGCCACCCCACGGCGGCGGCGGCGCCCAAGGGACCGCGCGCCGCCGACAGAACCCAGCCGGCGCGGCGTGACGGCGGCGCGCTTGGAAGCGCGCGCGGCGGCGGCGGCGCTTTCCCGGTGGAGGTGGCCCGCGGAGAGTGCACTCGCAGTGCGCCGCGACTCTCCTCCCCGACGGCGCCAAGGCCACCACGGCGTTCGCACGGTGGTCGGGACTTTGGTCCCGGCGGTGGGTGGCCTACCCTCACCAAAACCAACTACATCGAGCGGGCCGCGGTGATAGGGTGAGGCTCAGTGCGGCACATGTGGGAGGCGGTACGGCGCGGCCGACTACGACGAGGATCGGCGGCGCCGGATGCCCTCATTGCTGCGCCCGAGATGCGCTTCTCACTTTCCCGTGGCGGATCGTGCCAAGGAGGCCTGGGACGCCATTGCTGCGCGCACGCATTGGCGCGACCGCGCCGCAAGTCCACACCGCAGCACTTCGCAAGGAGTGGGAGAACCCGGCTTTCAAACCAAAGAGGATGTTGATGACTTTACCCTTCGTCTCAACACTCTTTTGCGAAGATGGTGCGACGGCGACGACACCTACGATGAAGAGAGGCTCGAGAAGCTTTCCGTTGCGTCCCGAGAAGTACAGGCGGATCGCTCGCTCGATCGAGTCTGTTGACCTCTCCACGATGTCGATCGAGGAGGCGTTGGGTCGCCTCAAGGTCGTCGACGGTGATGAGCCACGGCCTCTCTGGGTCTATCACCATTGGCGGAAAGCTCCATCTCACTCGGGAGCGTGGGAGGCCTCTCGGGGTGACGGGAGGAAGGGAGTCTTCTTCCCGAGGGCCGCAAGCCGCGCAAGGCGCGTGGAGGTGTCCAGTGCGGTGGGCACGAAGACGCACCAAGAGTGGCGCCGCAGAGCGCCCGGGGCGCGCCGCCGCAACCACAAGCCGGCACGAGACGACACCTCGCCACAACCGTGGCAAGCTTGGCCATTGGGCCAAAGACTGCCAGCCGAGGCGAGGCCGGCTCACGTCGCACAGCCGAGGAGGAGCCGCTCGTTTCCAAGACACGGAGCATCGAGCTAACTCCGCGCATCGGCCGCAACGGCTCTCCACCTCGACGAGCCGGCTGCACACGCCTTCGGTGACGGCTCCGGCGACGACAAGATCGATGGTCGGCTCCTCGGCGCTGGTGCCACTCACCACATGACGGTCGCAAGGAGTTCTTCTCCGACTCGAACGTCGACGTACGCGGCTCCGTCAAGTTCGGCGACTCTTGGTATGTGGACATCGGGGGCATTGGCTCCGTTGTCCTCGTCGCCAAGATCGGCGAGCACCGACTCCTCACTGGAGTCTACTTCATCCCCGCGCTGAGGAACTCCATCATCAGCCTGGGCCAGCTGGATGGGAATGGCCTGCGCATCCTGATCGAGGATGGAATCATGAGGATTTAGGACCGCCATCGTCGCCTTCTTACCAAGGTAAACAGAGGCATCAATCGTCTATACGTCCTCAATGTGCAGTGGCACAACCCGTTTGCCTCATTGCCGTCGGATGACGAGGCGTGGCAGTGGCACGAGCGCGGGTACCTCCACCGAGGCCTTGAAGCGGCTCAACGCCAAGGAGATGGTGCGAGGTTTGCCGTGCCTCGACCATGTGGAGTAGCTCTGCGACGTCTGCGTCATGACAAAGCAGAGGAGGCTCCCCTTCCCCCAGCACGCGAGCTTCCGAGCCAAGGAGCGGCTCGAGCTCGTGCACGGGGACTTGTGTGGCCCCGTTACACCGGCCACACCAGAGGACGGCGCTACTTCCCTGGCGCTCGTCAACGACCTCACCCGCCGCTACATGTGGGTGGTGATCTTAGGCAAGAAGGGAGAGGCTGCGACGCCATCGCATTCGCAGCCGCATGCGGGCAGAGTGCGGCCGCAAGTTGCGTATACTGCGCACCGACAACGGCGGCGAATTCACGGCGGCTGAATTCGCGTCGTACTCCGCTGATGAGGGCATTCAGCGCCACTACACCGCGCCGTGCGGCCGCGAGAACGGCGTCGTCGACGCAGCGCAACCGGATGGTTGTGGGGATGGCTCGGGCTGCCCTTCAGCAGGGGATGCCGGCCATCTTCGGGAGAGGCGGTGGTGATGGCCGTCTATATCCTCAACCGCTCCCTACCAAGGCCCTCGATGACAGGACACCGTACGAGGCTTGGCATGGGCGCAAGCCGGCGGTCTCCCACTGCGGGTCTTCGGGCGCATCGCGTTCGCCAAGGAGTTTGGCCACATCGGCAAGCTCGACGATAGGAGCACTCCGGGGGTGTTCATCGGCTACGCGGAGGCTCGAAGGCCTACCGCATCCTTGACCCGGAGACACGGCGTGTGCGCATGGCGCGTGACGTGGTGTTCGACGAAGGCGAGGTGGGTATGGGACAAGGCGGTGGACGATGGCTTGACCCGACGTACGACGACTTCACCGTCGAGTACGTCCACTTTGAGGAGCTAGGGGAGTAGGCGGCTCCTCTTCACCGAGCGTGCCTACCCCGGTCCCGAGCCTCCACCGACTTCGGCCGCGACGAGCTCTTCGCCAACACCACCACAGCCTGGCGACCACGCGCTCCAAGACTAACAACCACTCCTCCGGGCACGTCTACTCCGACACCAGCTTGTGTTGAGCGCAGCCCGTGGAGTTCGCTACTTCGCTCTCCCACGACGGGGAGCGCATCGGCGCGCACCACGACGGCGAGCAGCTACTGTACCGTACGATGGAGGACCTTCTCGGCGATCGGCGTGCCGGGATTGGTGCCTCGTGACTGGAGGCGCGCTTGCACCTTGCATGCGACGACGGTGAGCCTCGGTCTTTCGCGGAGGCGAGAGACGCGACATGGCGTGCCGCGATGCAATCGGAGATGGACGCGGTTGAGGAGAACCGCACTGGAGCTTGCCGACCTCCCGTGGTCACCGCGCGATCACCCTTAAGTGGGTGTTCAAGCGAAGCGGGATGAAGCCGGTGCCATCGTCAAGCACAAGGCTTGCTTGGTGGCACGAGGTTTCGTGCAACAGGAGGGGTCGACTTCGACCATGCCTTTGCCCCCGTGGCACGGATGGAGTCCGTGCGACTCCTCGCGCTAGCTGCCCAGGAGGGCTGGCGTGTCCATCATATGGATGTCAAGTCGACGTTCCTTAACGGCGACTTAAAGGAGGAGGTCTACGTGCATCGGCCGTCGGGATTTGCGATTTCAAGCAAGGGTGGGCAAGGTGCTTCGTCTCGCGCAAGGTCCTCTATGGCTTGCGGCAAGCACTAAGGGCGTGGAATACCAAGCTGGATTCCACGGCCGAAGGGATGGGCTTCGAGCAAAGCCCGCACAAGGCGGCCATCTACCGGCGGGCGGCGGAGGAAAGGCCCTACTGGTAGGTGTCTACGTCGATGATCTTGTGATCACCCAGTGCGGAGGTGGAGATCGAGGCATTCAAGGAGAAGATGAGGGCGACTTTCCGGATGAGCGACTTGGGCCCTCTCTCCTACACCGGGGATCGAGGTCCACTGAGCGGCTCCGCACCTCTCTTCGCCATCGCCTACGCCAAGCGCATTGTGGAGCGGGCGGTCTCATCGGCCGCAACCCAGCCACACTCTCGCATGGAGGAGAGGCCGAGGCTGAGTCGGGAGAGTCTGGAGGAGGAGGTGGATGCGACGCGACGGCGTATTGTGGGCAGCCTTCGCTACCTTGTCCACACGCGACCGGACTTGCCGTTCGCCATCGGCTACGTCAGTAGGTTCATGCAGCGGCCGACGACGGAGCACCGGCAGGCCGTAAAGAGGATCCTCCGCTACGTCGCAGGCACCTCCGACTACGGCTTGCACTACCCGAGGTGCCCCGGCACGGCACACTTCATCGGGTACAGCGACAGCGACCACGCCGGCGACATCGACACGAGCAAGAGCACCAGCGGGACGCTATTCTTCCTCGGCATATGTCCGATCAGCTGGCAGTCAGTCAAGCAGCAGGTGGTGGCTCTGTCCAGCTGCGAGGCAGAGTACATCGCAGCCACTACCGCTGCTACTCAGGCTCTGTGGCTGGCTCGGCTGCTTGGCGATCTCCTTGGCAGAGACGCAGAGGCAGTGGAGCTCAGGGTGGATAGCAAGTCCGCCTTGGCCTTGGCAAAGAATCCTGTCTTCCATGAGCGTAGCAAGCACATCCGGGTGAGGTACCACTTCATCAGGAGCTGCCTGGAGGAAGGGAGCGTCCGGGCCAACTACATCAACACCCAAGACCAGCTCGCCGACTTCCTGACCAAGTCTCTTGGGCGGGTCCAGTTCCAGGAACTTCGCGCCAGGATCGGAATGGCTCAGATACCTTACAAGGAGCCACACAAGACTTAGGGGGAGAATGATGGATAAGTCTCTGTGTTGGCTGGTCTTTGTGGGACTGCAGCACATGGTCCTTGTGTCCTTTGTAAACAACATCCTTGACTGCTTTTAGGACAACAGCTAGCATCTATAGGACAGCAGTTAGCATCTGCTTTTAGGACAGCATGTTAGTGTCTTTTAGGACAGTAGCTTAGACCAGCATCTTGGCATATGCTTGGCTGGTTGGCAGCCTATAAATATGTATCCCCAACCCCTTGGGTTGGCATCGCATTGTGTGAGAAATAAACCCAGAAAATTGTCTCATCTCCAAGTGTGATCCTCTCGATGAGAGTAAGGATCCTGTTCACACCTAGAGCAAGGATCCAGCGACTAACATTTACCTACCATTTCCATGCCTTTGATGAGTCTTTGTCTCTGAATAAAGGGGGAAAATAAGTTATCCACTTTAAATTCCATTAATTGCTAAACTAGTCTATGCCATAGACCAGCTGGCGCCCTTGGTAGAGTTGTGCCTTCAGACAAGTTTTAACCCTGTTTTTAGAAAACAAGAAATTCAGATAGATAATATAGAAGTTACTTTTATGAAACATAATTTTGAAGAAGCATGTAATTTAGACCTTTGCAATTGTTGAGCGGTGTAAAATGGACATATTCCTTGGTAATAATTTTCAGTCTCCATAACATGATACACAACTGATGTCCTATAAGTAATGGTTAAGCATAGTGGTAGATTAGTACCTTATATGAATTCATACTATTTCTCCGAAAGGACTACACAAACAAGTAATAATCTGACAGGCTTCTTTGACTGGGCCCATATATAGCTTGAACTGAAATTCTACTGTTGGCCGTGAAGTGACCAGTTGCAACTGGTTTTCGTGGCATTGGTGCAAATTGTACTGTGTTGTAGGAAGTTCTTTTGGTGGGTTATTTAATCATTGTACGTCATAACATTGCCTCGCTAATTGACTGGTTTTTTCTCTTGTAGCTATGAGATGTTATCTTTAGAAGAGCAGCTTGATATTGCACAACAGATTGGAACTACCCGCTCTCAGATACTGTCCAACTTCAGTGATATTTCACTGGGCACTAGTTTCTTGTAGATTACAATTTGTGATTACATTGGAAATAACAGCATCATTCAGATTTAGAAGCTGGCAGTTAGCCAACACTGAAGCCGCATGAAGTTTCTTCCTAATTTCTGTGCTCATGGCAATTGGCACCAGCTTTGGTGTAACAGTGATGCTAGTCGTCAAGGGAATTATCTCAGTAAACTGTAACAACCATCATGCTAGTCTACGATTTGTATTTAAAACCACATGATGCTGAGAAGCTGGATATTCTTCCAAAATTCAGTGACCTGACCATTTGACACCTTGTGAAGATAGCAGCCACAATGTAAAAGAGATCATTGACACTTGACAGTTGGAAGTGATCAAGATTAATTAGAAAGCCACCGTGTGTTTGCCATAGTGGTTCATAAGGACGAGACTAATCAGCTGTTAATTAGGTCTGCCCTCTTTTCAGCAGAATTCTGTAATTGCGCTTACTGGATTTCCTTTTTTATAGTACTGTGCCATGGTTGAAGCTCCAAGTGCGCTTTCAAGATCATTGAACTTCTATACGGGTCATGTTTTATGCACATTTTAGCAGAAATCTGTAAGTGCGCTTACCGCATTTGCTCTAATTTTTTAAGCGATCCTGATATTTCAAACTAGTGTCTAATCTGATCTACCCTACTTTGAAAATACGCATTTTTCGTTCATCACGTCTTTTTTGTCCGCCGAAGCGCTCATCCGAGCGCGCCCTCAGTGCTTCCCCTCTGTTCGTCGTCTTCACCGGGAAGCAAAAGCAGTCTGACCGGGACCGGGACTCGCGCATTTGCTCACCACGCGTCGTTGTCTCCATCGCCACTCGCCCGGTCGCTACCTCTACCTCCTCTGACCGCTGTTGCCACCCACCATGGCCTTAGACGCCCCTTCTCTCTGCCATAATCCCAGCCCTCTCTCCATACTCCAGCGAATGCTGTCACGGCGGGCTCTCTCTGCCTCGCCTCGCGCGCGCGACGACCACCTCATTCTAAACCAAATTAATGAAATCATTAATATGTTGACGAATTAAGTATCATCTGGAAAATAGAGGACCGAGGTTTCTGAAGCAGAGTTGAGGGTGAAATCACCCTTGAGGAAGGAGCAATAATCGTTTCGCTCCAGAGCTGTGCCAAGGCATTGAGGTGCTGCGCTTGCTATCGTTAATATCTTTGCTTTCACATGAGCAGTTGTTGGCCCATCGATTTTCACCCAGCCTAGAGAAATCAAGCAAGCAGTCCACAAAATTAATTTTACTCCCAGGAAATGACAAATTAAGCCAGTAGAATTGTACGTCGACCAGAAATCTGAATACCAATAACAAAATCAAATGAAATATAACCTAAAAATATTAACCTACCAGAAATTCACTTTAAAAAATTTGCTTGGAAGATTTTAAATTTTTTGATACACTTTTTTATACCAGAAAACATCAAATTCATTACCTTTCTCTTGGCATATCGTCAGAGACCAGAGAGGATACAAAAATAGGGACTTCGCTGACAAAATTCATCAGACGAGAGTTCACAGAACTCGCCCCATAGCGCTAGGCAGTCAGCCACTTTGTTACATGCCCTCGGCAGTGCCGAACTTGGCAAAACGCAAAATTAGAAGATATGAGCTCTTTAATCTTCCGGAAGAGGCAGCCATGCTGATGGAGATCAAGATCCGGTGTCGTTAGTGTTGTCTTCAGTTCAGTTGCATCTATCTCCAAGATAATTCGTGACATGCCAATGTCTGCAGCTCGCTCAGGCTTATAAGAGCAGCCAGGGCCTCCGCATGTAAAGCGCTAGAGATCCTTTCAAGTGAACCAAAACCCCTCTCCAGGAAAATCCTGTCACATCCCCGGGCAACGAATCCCCATCCTCCAGATCCCAGGCCCTCATCGAATGAAGCATCAGTGTTGATCTTGTAGACACTCACCGGCGGCGGCTCGCAATTTTCTGCTCCTGCCGAGTGGGGAATATGGGCTGGCTTCTCCAACTGTTCAATATCCGACAAATGACAAAGCACAGAGGCGCAGATTTCAGACGCCGTAGCTCTCCTTTCCCCAGCATTCACCCTATTGCGATTAAACCACCATCTCCACAGTAACATCATCACTTTCCTCTGAACTTGCAAGGGGAACGAGCAAATCACCCCAGTGGTTTCCTTCCCTGATTGGCACCTCATTAGCCGAACCCTGAATTCCTCGAGGTTCAAACTTCTCCAGCATTCCTTAACATATATTTGCATTGCAGGAACATATGTCCACTATCTTCGTTCAGGCGACAACACATTGGGCAACGAGTATCCAGATTCAATCCCCTTCAACTTAAGTTGCATCGCACAGGGAGACTATTGTGAGTGCATCTCTAGATAAACATTTTCAGTTTGTTCGGGATCCTTGGGCTCCAAATCTTCTCCCACCGAAAAATATTTGGTTCAGCATTGCTTCGCGAAGAACCTCCGGCATCCCTCCCTCTACTCTGCTCCCTCATCTGTACAGCAAGTATGTAGGCAGATTTGACAGAGAAAACACCTCTCCTGTCATAGTGCCAGGCCGGCCAATCATCAACCGACCGTAATAGCAAGAATGGCATCTGCATCAGTTGGCCAAAACAGATCAGAGACTAGTTGTTCATCCCACATTCCAGTGGTCGGATCAATGAGCTCGGCCACCTTTGTCAGCAACGAACTTCCCCGTGGAGTAACCGGTTTGCGAGTAGTGCCTTTGGGTACCCATGGATCTTTCCAAATGTTGGTGGACTCACCATTCCCAATCCTCCAAATCACTCCTTCCTTACGCAGCTCGACCCCCTTCAGAATACTTCGCCATGTGTAGGAAATTCCATCTCGAGGTAGACTCTTTAGAATGCTCTCAGTTGGGAAATATTTTGCTTTTAGAACTTGCGCACACAAAGACTCTGGATTAGATAGAAGCCTCCATGCTTGACGAGCCAACATGGCAAGGTTGAACAAATGGAGATCTCGGAAGCCTAAACCTCCATCTTGTTTAGAAAGAGTCAATTTCTCCCATGCAATCCAGTGGATTTTGTTCTCTTTATCATTGTGACTCCACCACCACCGACTAATCAAGGAATTGATGTCATCACACAGCCCCTTTGTCAGGTCGAAGCAAGACATAGCATACGTAGCAATAGCTTGGGCTACAACTTTCACCAAGATCTCCTTGCCCGCCTTCGATAATAGCTTTTCCTGCCAGCCCTGTAACAGGAGCCACACCTTCCTCTTTATATATTCAAAAGCCTGTTTTCGCGATTTGCCAATAGAGACAGGTAAACCAAGATACCTCTCATTTTTTGCTTCATGGTTAATGCTGAGATTTGCACAAACCTCTCTCCGAACACTCAGAGCAGTGTTGGGACTGAACATGACTGAAGATTTATCCTTGTTAATAACCTGTCCCGATGAAGATTCATACACTTCCAGCAACCTTCTCAGCTCCTACGCATCGTTGCTACTGGCCCTCATCAACACCAGTGAGTCATCGGCAAAGAAAAGATGGTTAATTCTTGGTGCATTCATGCAGATTCGAATCCCTTCAATCCTCTCGTCAGTTTCAGCCTTCTGCAGCATAGCTGAAAGGCCCTCAGCACATATAATGAACAGATACGGGGAAAGCGGATCCCTTGTCTCAGTTCCCTCCGTGGAAATTTGTGTATTCCCCATTCACCTTAATGCGATAAGTGACTGTGGAGACACATTTCATTACTAAATTTACCCACTATTCCAGAAATCCCATTTTCAGCATCATGTGCCTTAAGAAGTCCCATTCCACCCTGTCATAAGCTTTGCTCATATCTAATTTGATCGCTGCCAACCCAGCAGCTCCCTTCTTTCTCTGATTTAGATGGTGAGTAAGTTCATAAGCTAGCAGCACATTATCGGTAATCAGCCAACCAGGGACAAAAGCACTTTGAGACTGTGAGATTATCTCGGGCAATATTACCTTGAGCCTGTTAACCAGGACCTTTGAGATCAATTTGTAGGCAACATTGCAAAGGCTTATTGGCCGGAGATCCTTCAGTTTATCCGGTTGTTTTGTCTTTGGGATAAGCACCACCACCGTGTCATTCCAGCCTTGCGGCATATCCGCTCCATTCAAAACCTCAATCACCTCCTTCACTTGTTCCCCCGCTAGTGCCCAGAACCGTTTGTAGAAAATCGCTGGAATACCGTCGGACCCCGGAGCTTTAAGATCACCCATATCTTTTAAAGCAGTCCACACCTCTTCACGGCGAAAAGGAGCCGCCGGTCCTTCATTCATTTAATTAGTCACCCTCGCATGAACGCAGTCCAGCACCGAGTCCAACTGGTTGCACCCATTTGACGTGAAAAGCTGCTGATATTGGCCTGATATGAACTCCTTGAGATGATTCCCCACGATCAGCCTACCATTGTCATCACAGAGCTTCAGAATGGTATTGGCTTTCTTCCTCTCTGATGCCTGTGCATGGAAAAATTTAGTATTACGATCTCCCTTTATTAGCCACGTGGAGTGTGCCCTCTGTTTCCAATATAGATGCTGTTGATCCAACAAGCGGTCAAGCCGATAGTGAAACAAATGCTCCTTATTGACTTGTTCACGAGAAATAGGTCCCCTTCTGCATCGCTCCAACTCCCACTTCTGCCGTTTGATCCTCTTATCCAGCTCACCCAAGACCTTGCGATCCCACATCCAGAGATCCCTCAACACACTCCTTTGTATCTCCACTAATTGGGACGCCCCTCCTTCCAATGCATTTGCCCACGCCATTTCAACTCGCCCTGGACAATCCTCCTCTTCCAACCATCATGCCTCAAAATTCATCATGATATCCGCTTGTCGTCTCCAATGGGTCTGTCCTACCATCCCAGTGTCAATAATAATTGGCCGGTGATCGGAATGACGCGGGTCCCCATTGGTTACTTGCACAAGAGGGAAATGAGTCCTCCACTCACAGTTGGCCACCGCCCTATCCAACCTCTCCTTGATGTAGTGGGACACACTATGGTAATGGCTCCTCCAAGTGAACGCATCCCCGACGAAACCCAAATCGTGAAGATGACAATCCTCCAACGCCTCCCGGAAATTTAGCATTGCTCCTTCCGATCTGGGGACCCCGCCCTCCTTCTCACACTGAAACAAAATTTCATTAAAATCCCCACAACATAACCAGGGCAATGTGCTTCGATCCCGCAATATCCATAGCAAACTCCAAGTTTTATCCCTTTCCTCCCCCCGCGGCCCCCCATACATGCCAGTGAATCGCCAAGCAGTACAATCCGTGCCTGTAATCTCTGCATCTATATGATACCGCGAGCAGCTTTGGATAGAGACATCAAGCCCCTTCCACCAGAACAGAACCAAACCACCACTAGCTCCTTCACTATCTTTCGCAAACATATTAGGCAAAGCCAGTCTCCATCTTAAACTCTCCATCCATCGGCTACACTTCTTCGTTTCCGACACAAACAACACATCGGGGACCTCCTTCTTCCGGACATCCAGAAGACCGCAAACTGCCGGGCCATTCCCCAATCCCCGACAGTTCCAAGCGATTAGCCTCATTTATCCCGGCGGGATTGGCTGCCTTCTGAGCAAGGCTCACGCATAGATCCACATCAGTACCACCCTCACCAACCTTCAGTTTCTTCTCTTCCTCCAATACTTCCCCATCATCCCGAGCGGGGCGTTTTCTGTTCGGGGCGGGAGACGTATCCTGAGAGATAGCCCCCTTCTCCACACCCCTTGGTCGTCTTTTGAATGTGGCCCTCTCGCCTCCGCTCCCGACCTGGCCTGACGCCCGAACCCCATGGGAAAGACCCAAGCTATCTTCTGTACCACTCCCCCCAATGGTACTTGGCTGCACTTTTAGGACTTGAGGTGAACTGCCCGTTGCGTCCATCTCCATAGTGCAGGGGCTTTTACTCCCGCTTGCCGTCTCGTCATGCATGGCATTATGTACTTCGCTACTCCCCTCCACTACCATGCTCCCTTGCAAGATCGCACCAGCAGCCAGTCCAGTAGACGCTGCACAGGGAGGAGCTAGGACTGCTTCTCCAACAGAACTAGCTTTACCTCGTGCCGGCTGAAAAGTAAGCTTCTTAGGAACACTCTCCACTCTGGCACCCTTATGATTCTTCACCGGGCTAGCTGCATCGTCTCTTAGCTTGGGATCCTCCCTAGACACAAGCCTAGCTTCTGCCTTAGTACTGACCAATTTATCGGAATTCCCCCTTTCCTCCATGAGCCAGAGCTTCGCTGCTGAAAAGAACCTCCCGAGGAACCCCCTTCCACCGTCCTCCCACGCACCTCCCGCCTCCTCCCTGGATTCACCCGCAACCAGTCCCCAAATTGTGGCACATCATCCTTCCAAACTTTTTCATCACAATCCTTCTCAACATGCCCCAGAAAACCGTAGGCATAGCAGAAGTTTGGGAGAAACTCATACTGCACAGAACACCAATTTCCAGCTTCCCCCTCAGTATCCCCAAACATCACTCCCCGAAATAGTGCCCTCCGCACATCAAGCAGAACTTTCACCCGTAGGTAACTCCCCACCGCCAGGCCATCTTCATCCGTGTCAACCTCCAGCAATCTTCCAATCCTGTTCCCTATTATGCGCCCAGTATCCACATTCATCGGACCCAGTGGTAGCTTGAAAACCCTAATCCACACAGGGAAATGAGTGAACTCAAGATCCTTCAGCCTCTTGGTCTCATCAAAATCCACCACGGCAAGCAGATCATGGCCAAACTCCCATGGCCCTTCCGTGACTGCACGTTTCTTCCCCCCCGGCTGCAGGAACGTGAACAAGAACAAGTTATCTCCCAACTCCTTCCCCCTGATCCCCTTCTGTGGACACCATATCCTGCCCAACGATTGCACCATCCCCTCGATATAGCCCGGACGTGAGGAAAAGAGCTTGCCAACCGCCTGATGAACCCTATCTCCCTCCTTCCTCTCCGATCGCCAAGAGCCTTTCACCCCTTTCAACTCAACTTGAGATAGCTTCAGGCCCTGCAGGAGTCCTGCTAACCCATCACCTTCCTTCTTTACCCCTGCCGCCATTGTCGAACCGACGAACCCTAACAACAAAGGGAACCCTAAAAACCGGAGTAAAACACTCCAGCCGCAGGAAGGAAAAAGGAACCAGAGGAAGAATTGTCGAGTGGTGGAAAGGATCGCACTGGGAGAAGATCAGACGAGACGACGAAACAATCATCACCCAGATCCGAAACCCAAGGCAGCAAACCTAGGGTTCGGCACTAACTTTGAGTCGCTAGGGAGACGCACGAATGCCTGGCAACCGAAGACTTCCTCCTCCATTTTTGGATACACTTAGCACAACTTAGAGTTAACTCTTACAGTAAAAATAAACCACATAGCTTCTGTAGAAAAAAGTCAGATCCCAATCCAAAATAAAATTTATAAATCTTGTGTTAACAAATTACAAGTCAAATAAATGAGATTGACCTTAATTTAAACTTTTAATCTTTTCGGAATTTGCATTTTAACTTAACCCACATATTTAGGTTAAATACAAAACAAATGGAAATATAGGTTTCAAAATAAGAAAACATAAATGGTAATGAAATAAATTTGGCTGCATGTGCATTTTCTTATTTTGGGCTTGTTTTTTTTGGATCTTTTGGTGCATCGTCTCATAATAGGTTTCATATGCATGCAATGGCTAGAGAAAAATCCTAAAAATTAATGAAGCAACAATAAATCCTACCAAAATTTTCATAAATACTACTGAACACCCTAAGATCTAATTTTAGTTTGAATTTATCGCTTCAATTGATACCTCAATAAAATCCTTCAACTCAGCAAAATCGGGAAATTCACTAGTACAGAATGTGTAATAGGTGGCGGTTCGGAACCCCCAATAGGTATCGGTTTTGTACCCGACACCTATTGGTCGGCACCAATGATAAGAGTTATTGGTGCCGGTTCTTCACCCGACACCTATTGGGCCAAAAGGTGCCGGTTTTGTATTGAGAACCGACACCTATTCGGAGTAATAAGTGCCGCGACTATTGAAAACCGGCACGTATTATGATATAATAGGTATCGGTTCTCAATTGCAAACCGGCACTTATTTGGACTAATAGGTGTCGGTTTTTGTTTGAGACCGATACCTATTGGTCGTAATAGGTGCCGGTTTTGTTAAAAACCGGTACCTATTTTCTTGAACGTACAAAAAAATTATATTTAGCATAAATATTCCTCCATACAGCCACATAACAAGCATCACAAAACATTTGAATTCTCATAGCAGTCACATTTTGCAATGGTTCATACATCAAACATTATCACACTCATACAAAAACATTGCCGACAAGCATTGAGTCGATCCATGCAAACTTTGCACATGTTTTCAACTTACGATAATCATGTTTTCAACTTTGCACATTACACATACAACACATACATGATCTCGGGTACACGCGATCAGGGTTGCCAACATCTGGAGACAATGAGGAGTATTTGCCAAGCTAAAAGACCCAGGTACACAACTGGAGTACTAAAAATTTGTGGTCTTTGTACTCTTGTAGCTACAAAAAGAACTTAATTAGAAATTGTTTCATATCAAATCACCTAGACCGGTCGAATGCTTAATTTCATATCACAATACATGCATGGCTATTTTCTCTTGGAACTACCTCTCCATCCCTTTGTCCCGAACCCAAAATCCACAATTTGTTGTTTGTGCCCTTCCGATCGTAACTATGTTGCTATCGATGGTAACCATGTATCACTGCATCTCCATGTTTACTTCCTGTTTTTAGTCGCATACGAGTCAAACAATAGTTAGAAATTCTTGCACGCAGAATCGAGCTTGCATTTTCTCTTGCTTCTAAGATAAAAAAATATAGGAATGAGAGTGAAAACCGATTCCCTCGTTAAGAAGTAGACTATATAGGGCCTCTAAACGCGGGATTGTGAAAACATAGAAACAAGAAAAAATAGTAAAAGATGGTATATTTGGTTTTAATCAAACTTAATCAAGCCAAAATTTATTTTGGTAATACCAAAATTTAGTCACGTGTTTGGTTTGTACTTAAAAATTGACATTGCCAAATTATTTTGGCTTAGTTGAATGCTAAATAAAACTTTGGTAGCAAAGCTAAAAATGCCTACCCATTTTTTTAAAAAATACCAATGGCCAATTCTCGCCATTAGAAAAAAAGACAAGGCTATGAATGGCTATGAACCAAACAAACCCTCAAAATTTAACATCTTGCACTAGCTACAATAATATCATGGATCATAAGCATAAGTTCTTAGCTAATACTACATTTGTCGTTTCGTTTGATCTTAGCTAACACTAGGGCCGCTAGCCTCAAGAAAACCCACTCATGAAACGTGATATGCGCCGAGTCCCAGGATGACATGTTCGAAGATGAACCCGCAGAGTTGTTTAGCGAGCGCGAAGCAAACATGTGGCAACAACTTACTTGTTGGGAGCTTAAGTTTCGCAAATGAAATGATTGAATAAGTGAAAACGCACTATGAGTTTAGAAACGCGTATTTCCGTCTTAAAAAAATAGACGAACCTCCGCATCCGTAATGTTCCAGTTGTCGATCTCCATGAAAGTCCACATAAATTTCATCGTGTAGAACCCACATGTGCTCGTTCCTTGATCTTGACGTTGGCACCAAGGGTTGCAGGTTACCCGGAATGTATTTGAACAGGGAGCGTGTCAAATGCACTTCTTCTTATACTTCACTAGTGTCTTATTGAGGATGTCAATTACGGATTGGAAATCTTCTCGCGGTTTCCTCAATCCATCCAGAACGAGGATTTTGGAATCATTTAAATGGATCACAAGAAGGATCCAGTAGTTTCTACATACAAAGGGACAGGGCAATTAACACCGAGTAAAGACAAATGGTAGGTGGAACGATAACTGCCTCACTTACTTAAAGTTGTAGGGCAGAAGAATCGTATTCATGTCCTGAAGCTTCACAAAGGAGCTGTACAGGTAGTCCAACACCATTTTTTGGGATGTTGGGCCTCCATCAATCTGATTTGAATTGACAATCGCTGGATCGCGGAATGCTAGTTTGTTACAAGTCGCTCTACATTCAAGCGCCCCCATTCTGCATAAGGAAACAAGTTAGACAACTTACAAAGGCTAATAAGGGTATGAACTTAGAAATACTAGATAGGGATTCGAGTATGCTTACAATGCCCATATTTGAAGTATAGATACGTCTAGCTCCCTCAGATTGTATAGCTGAAATAGTTCTTCAAATGGGACCCAGATTACACCATCGTCGTGATGAAAGTCCTCGTTCTTGTAAAAGACACCGAACGTCTCCTTACCCTCCTTTGCCATCTGTAGGTACCACTCTTCTACCCTTCTCATCTGAGTGCAATTTGCAATGACGTTGCGATATTCGTCGGTGGTCAAAGGACCACCTAACTTGAACTTAGCGCCAAAGGTGCCTTCGAATATTCTCCACATCGACAAACTCTTCATTCGCACTTTGGAGAAATTCTTTCTCATTCTTCTTGGTGTCTTTTGTGAATTGAGCCTTGGAAAAATCTTGCAATTTCTTTTTCTCGGATCGTGCGTTGAAAGTCCGAAATAGGTTGCTTCGGGGCTGGTGGCCTTGCCATGCGAATGAAGTGGTCGTGTACTTGAACTGACACTTTCGGGGATGGCTCCGACTTTGTAGAAATAGTCGCTTTCTTGGCCTTCTTAAGGGTAGATGGTTCGACATATCCGTAGATTTGCACAGTCGACCCCTCTTTTTGGGCTGGTCATCGGGAGCTCTTTGTGCCGGCGGAGGAGACGGGCTCTTACGTGTCAACGGTGGTGGAGTTGGCATTCTCCGGGGGAGACAAGCAGCCCGCTAGAGCTCGACCCGCCATCGCTTGGTTCGTCATCACCATCTCTGAAGGAAAGACAATGAACCTTTTGCGCCACACGATGATGTTGTGGATAGCTTCTCCAAGAGTGTTCACCCCTTCCTGCGGGGAAATTCAAGCTGGATGGCCCTATATCCGCTCGACACGTCCTCCACTTCAACCCTTGAGTAGCCGGTTGGTATTGGATTACCGTGTATCCTTCCTCCTCCACTACGGGATGTGCCATACCGCGTGCCACCTCTATAGTGAGGTTTTGACTCGCAGATGGCACATGCAACCTACATGCGACGTTCGTGATTGCGTCCACGGGGTGACGAGTCGTCTCCGTTCTTGAGGCACCTCGGTTGAAGCGCAACCGCTTTTCCTCCTGTTGGATGGCTAAAGGCCGCATCGCCGCCAATCCCGCCCGGAGTAGCGGTGCCTCCATCTTCCGAACTTTTTCCATTAGGACTCTCATCTGTTCTACTTGGTCTGTGGAATTTTTATTACTTCGAGACCGGTATCTATGTCTGTCCTCGGGAAAACCTTCCCTCCATGGTACGAGGCCTACTCCCTTGTGCGTCCGGATGCTCGGCGTTCGTAATGCAAGTGTGAGCTCATCTTTCTCCCTACTTGGAACAAAAGAGCCCTCGAAGCCCGATGATGCGCATCATGTAGCCTTCGGGACACTTCTTGTGAAGTTGGACACTTGTGTACCAACTCGCCGTATCGAGGGTGATGCCCCTCGGGTGTATTGGTAATTCTTTCCTCGTTCGCACCAGTCCTTTGTCTCAATCTCGATCCCCTTTTCCAACAGCTCTTCCTCCCTCGCTCGCCATTTATCTACGTTCTTAGCATAACCGCTACGGCCGAGACGATGAGGGAATAAATTTTGGCCGCATTGGCTTGATTCCTTTCGCTAACCTCCTTCGCCTCATCGATGTTCTATAGGCCACAAATTCATCCCGAAAAATGTGGCACCTACGATAATTGGGATCTTCAAAATTTGGTGTCCGCCCTCGCTTCACAAACTTCCTACAAAGGTCCGTCTTGAACTTTCGGAAGCCGACGCTCATCCTCTCAAGGGCCCTCTGCTTTGCGAGTTCTTCTGATCCCGTGGGAAATTGGAATGTCCGCTTCAACTTGTCCCAAGCAAGGTCCTTGTCTCTGTCTCGGTACCGTCCACTCCAATTGATCTGGATCACCGCTCTTCCAAGATCGGTACTTGATTGGGATGTCATCCTTCACGATGACACCTATAGCATTTGAGTATGGGGTGAGTACCGACGCAGAGCCGTAGGGTTCCCGTCCGGATCTAACGCCGTTATAGTGTAAAGGCCCGAGGGCATCTGGTTGGACCTCTCCCCTTTTTGTCGATGAGGTCCCGGTATCACCGAGTTCACAATGGCCGATGGGGTAGCCTCCTCCACGCTTTCAAGGTTCAAGTGTAGAAAGCCACTTGGGCTACTAGGACCACCGTCGTTTTCTCCGGAAATTGCAGGCCTACTATTATCTTGTTCCCGGGACATTTTGTACACTATAATGATCAAAAGTTTGAGAGAGTTAATCCAAAAATGATTCTCAACATTCGTGTAAATTGGACTTTTTTAACAGAGAAAAGGAATTTCTAAAAACCTATATATATATAACTTATATATATATATATAATATGTATATGTGTGTGTATACTCCACATCTGCTCATGTTTTTTTAAAAAATGCAGAAGGAAAGAAGAGGGGGGGACACAAGAAGGAAAGAAGGAAAGAAGGAAAGAAGGAAAGAAGGATTCAACGCTACAACTTCCTTTTAATGGAATATGACAATTAATCAATAGGAATTATACAAAAATAAGCATGAAGTCCTACGTCCAAATTTGACACAAGCTTTCTATGTCTTGAAGCCAAAATAGAGCATTGAATTTTGTAAGTTCCTCAAAGGTGTCAAGTTCCTTGTTTGGTATGTGCTAAATAATTGTGAAGAAGTTGAACCATACTTGCAGTGTATACTGCACATGCAAAAGACATTTTCTTTCTTCAATTCCTAGTGTGTACTGCACATGCAAAAGACATTTTCTTTCTTCAACACAACGAAGGCCAGCTGGATAACAACTAATTGTAGCTACAAATAATACAGTAAACTCATACAAAAATACATCAATCGCTTCCTACACTGAAAAACCCCCTTTGAACATTACAACAAGAAAACCGAGAATCTGCCCACATGAGCAGTATGTCTTCAGTTGAAAGCAAGGCTTATAATCTGTCTTGAAATCCAGACAGCAGATAGTAAATATTCAATATCTGAAGTTCTACTCATCTCCACCATGTGTACTTTACCAATCTGGAAAGATAAAAACAATACCTACAACTTTGTTTTCATGAAGAATATCTAATTCAGATAATTAGTCTCTCTAAAAACACTTCAATCTAATACTGTCCAGATTTTGTTAGAAAATATACACCTGACTTAAAACTTAGATATCTCCCAAACCATCCAATAAAAACACATGAAAATTGGCTGAGATCTAGATTACATCATTATCTAGCACTTTAAAAAAGATATCATAGCCTTATCACGCCTCTAACATGAAGACAAGTTCAGCCCTAAGCGAACACCACAATTTGAAACAAACTGCAACTAGCGATTAACTTAAAGTGACACATCACATCTTACCCCCTTGATTTCCTGGCTCTATCTCGCATGAAAGAACATAAAAACAGAGGGTAAAACATATGGGACCTTACCTAGGGTTTCCTCTAGGGCTACCATCATGACAACATGGGGAAAACTCTCGTGGAGAGGAGAGGGCAGGGGTTTCACGTGGTGAGACAGGGGAGTGGCAGCATCGGTTGAGGGGGAAGGAGAGAAGGCGCCGGCATAGGGAAGGGGATCGATCCCTTTCCTAGGGAGTGGGAGTGGGCTAGACTTTGGCCCAGGTTGACTCAGCCCAGTCCTAAACTTTTTTTTTCCATTTAAATCCCTTTTTTTCTTTTCTTTTCCATACCAGCCTACTTGAAAACTGAAACTCTAAAAAACCTCATGTCACATGTGTTGTAACATTCTCATGTGCTCTGGGACCACGCTTCAGTTTTTCAGATTTGGGTCTACCCGTCTACGACACTCTCACATGTCGTGCCTTTGAAGCTTGGCGTCTCAATATACAGATGTTCAGATTCAAACTAGAAATGATTTTTTTGACAGAAAGTCTACCTCTTAGTACCCCAAGTATCAACATAACCCTCACATATTAATAATACATAACCTACATTACTGTCTACTTATCTTATCTTACAAAGAGGAAGTTCAAAGTGGTCCTGATCCGTCCGATAAGGATATATATACTGCAATATGACTCGTATTTAAGGAAGAAAACTAGTGGATAGCAGGATGAAGAACCTCTTTCAAATTCCTCCGGCTACATTGTAGTTTCGGTATGTTCCTGGTTTTGATACCTAGCCTAAACATTGAACTTCTTGGCAGCTTTTCTTTTCCCAAGTGTAAATTGCACTTATCATTAACCGCCGAAGCTTTCCTTTTCATGTAAGATTATCAGTTTTGCTGAAATTCTATTTTCAAGTATATTGACTTAAAATCATGGTTGCATCTATCTAAAGGAAGAAATGTCATAGTAATGTGTTAACATCCTGGACAAATCATGTTTGCATCTATCTTGCGTTCTAAATACGGAGAGTATCTCTTATCCACAGGAGTACAAGACAGTGAGACTAGCTAGGTGAGATCACTGCAGGTTCACAACACAAAACTAATTACACATTGCAATATATAGAACCAACAAGGAAAAAAAGGGAGAAACAAAACCCTAAAAAAAATGTGCTAAAGGAACTTACATCGGTCCGGGTTGACTATGCCGAAGTGCTTCGCAGCGGGCTATGGGGGCGGCCGATGGGGAGGGATGATGCCGGCCGGCGGTGGAGGCGGGCCGGAGATCACCGGGCGGCGGAGGCAGCCCGGAGGAGGCCGAGGACACTGGACGATGACGGCGGGTGGATGGTGGATGTCGCTGGAGGGCGGCGACGCTGGACAGGTTGGAGGCGATCGACGGCGGTCGAAGGGTGGGGTGGCGCTGCGGGAGACGGAGGACAGGCGGGTGGCGCGGACGGCCAGTGGCGCGGCGCCGTGTTTGACGAGGGACGGACGGGCGACGCCGGGCCGGTGTGGCGGGCGACGGATCTGGGAGCGGCGGCGCCGGGAGTCGGTGGCGGGTGATGGCGGTCGGAGGGTGGGCGGGTGGCGGGCGACGAAGGGCGGGTGGGTGGCGCTAGACGGGTGGCTCGGCGGTGGATCGGGCGACACCGAGGAGGCGGCGGATACGGAAATATATATACTAACTTTATAGGTGCCGGGTCCAAATAAAAACCGGTCCCTATTAGGAGAAATAGGTGCCGGTTTTCCAAATAACCGGCACCTATTAGGAGAAATAGGTGTCAGTTTTAATTGATAACCGGCACCTATTAGGAGAAATAGGTGTCGATTTTTAGTTGGATCGACACCTATTCTCCAAAACCCTAATTCATCGGTTCCATTTATCTTCTCCTCTAACATTACATAAGCATGCAACTTAGGCTACCAATGGGCCGATATGTATGCATCAATTGATATATAATCATCCAAGAAATTAAATCCAACCATTGATTGTTACAACTGGATCGCACGCGAATATATTCATTCAGTTCCAAAATTACAGATTCATGTTTGTTACAATCAAATTCCAACTTATAAGTCGATCACTATTACTCCTTCTTCATGATCAATGCGAACATATGGGGCTTTCTCCTCTTCTTCGTCTTCATCTCCGTCTTCTTGACTTTCTTCACCTTCGTCTACATCTGTTGCAAAAGGTGGTAACTCGTCAATTTGATCGTAGCCTTCCTCATCGGTGATATTCTCAACTCCAACAATGTTTCGCTTTCCATTGAGAACTACGTGGCGATCAGTCACCGATGAAGGGTCCTTGACATAGAATACTTGTGTTACGAGTTTGCGAGCACAAAAGGTTCATCTTGATAACCCACATTGTTTAGGTCCACGATGAACATCCCGTACTTGTCAATTTTCAAACCACTAGGAATTTTGACCCATTGACACTGGAAAAGTGGTACCTTCAGCGGTCCATACTCAAGCTCCCAGAATGCCTCTATATAGCCGTAGTATGTTTGTTTTACCCCATTACCATCGAAGGCATCTATACGGACACCACTATTCTGATATTTGCTCTTGGCATCCTGCGTTCTCGTGTAAAATGTATACCCATTAATATCATACCCTTGGAATGAATGAATAGTGCTCGTAGGCCCTCGGGACAAAACGTACAACCGGTCACTATCGATTCGCGAGCCATGATATGTTTACGTAACCAATCACCGAAATGCGTCTATGCGCTTAGCGATCCATGCTTCGATTTGCCGGGTTCTCGGTTCGGAGTGAGTTGTAATGCACATCAACAAATGGAGCCACCAAGGCCGATTGCTCGAGCACTGCGAAATGTGCTTGCCGTAGTGTTTCAAGGCTAGGAGCGAATATTGCTTTATGCCCTAAAGTCCCTTTCCCAAGTAGCTCGCCCTCGTGTCGGGACATTGGCACACCAATGGGACGTAGATCCATATAGTCAATGCAAAACTCAACCACCTCCTCTGTTGCATAACCCTCTACGATACTCCCTTCCGGTCGAGCTCATTACGCACATACTTTTTATGATCCCCATGAATCTCTCGAAAGCCCACATGTTATGAAGATAAACCGGGCCGAGAATCTTTATCTCTTTCACGATATGTATCACTAGGTGAACCATTATATCAAAAAATGATGGTGGGAAACACATCTCGAGTTGGCAAATGGTCACGATTACATCTGCACTGGAGCTTGTCTAGTGTGGTTGGATCGATCACCTTCTGATATATAGCATTGAAGAATGAGCACAACTTTATGATTGGGTTTCGCACCCTATCTGGCAAGATGCCTCTAATCGCAACAGGGAGTAGTTGTGTCATCAGCACGTGACAATCATGTGATTTCATGCCCACTATTTTCTTCTCTCTAATGTTGACAAGTCTTTTAACGTTAGCGGAGTAACCGACGGGGACTCGGACACTCTGCAGGCACTCCAACAGCTGATTTTCTCGGCGGCACCGAGGGTGTGTAGCACGCGGGAGGGAGGTATTGTCGGCCATTGGGACGTTCTTGAGGATGTAGCTTGGACCTGATGTTCATGTCTACGAGGTCTCTTCGAGATTTCAACGTATCCTTTGTCTTGCCAGGTATGTTCAGCAGTACTCCCATCAAACTCTCGCATACATTTTTCTCAACGTGCATCACGTCGATTGCATGACGGACATCCAAATCTTTCCAATACGGTAGTTCCCGGAAGATAGATTTCTTCTTCCAAAGAGGCTTCTCACCACCCTTTACCGCCGCACGTGTATTGCCATGCCCCTTACCAAATACATGTTCAATATCTTTTACCTCTTCAAAAATATCTCTACCTGTACGATGTATCGGAGCTGTCCCCTTCTCCACTATTGCTACGATACTGGTGACCGGCAGGAAGAAACCTCCGGTGGCACATGTACACAGTCTTTCAGTACCTCGCCCACCTTTTGCCGTGTCCCGCATGCACTGCACACATGCACAACCACCTTTCACTTGTTTGTCCGGATGTGTTGCCACCGCAGGTAATCTTGAATGGTAACTAACAATATTGCCCTTAAGGTGAAGTACTCTCTTTTGTAAGCATCCCACATCGCACCCCCGAACCCATAGTAACGAAGATCATCTACTACTAGTCGAAGTAGACATCGATATCGTTGCCGAGTTGCTTGGGCCCTTGGATTAGCGGTGGCATCATGATATACTTGCGCTTCATGCATAACCATGACGGAAGGTTGTACATAACAAGTGCCACGCCATGTGCCGTGCCGATTGCTCATGTCACCGAATGGATTCATCCCGTCCGTGCTCACCCAAACCTAACATTCCTTATCTCGCGAGCAAAATTTTTGTACTTTCTATCTATCTTTCTCCATTGAGACCCGTCGGCAGGTGCCTTATCATCCCATCCTTCTTACGTTCTTCGGCGTGCCACCGCATCATCTTTGCATGCTTTTTGTTTGCATACAGCGCTCAATCCGAGGGATTATAGGAAAATACCATACAACTTTAATGGGCACTTTCCTCTTCTTTAGGACGGGGCCACCGGTCATCATCGGCATCGTCGTCGTTACCTCCACCCTTATACCGCGGTGCTCCACAACCGGACATGCATCCAGTCCGCATAGTCACCCGGTATAGGATACGATCATTTCGACATGCGTGAATTTTTGCACCTCCAGCCCGAGTGGACAAACAACCTTCTTTGCTTGATATGTCGTTTCGGCAGACGTGACCGGAAGGAGGTCTCCGATCAATTGTAGAAGCTCGTGAAGCTCTTGTCGCTCCACCGTTTGTTGATTTCATCCGCAACAACGAGAGGACGACGTGTAATTTGGTGTGCTCCTCGTTGCAACCTGGATAAAGCGGTGTTTTTGAGTCCTCCACCATGGCTTTGAACTTCTCGTATTGTCTCGTCATCGCCGTAGGCTGTCTCTCCATCCCGCAACATTTGATCCAACCCATCCGATTTGTCATTGTCGTATTCACCTTCGTCGCGGGTAACTCCACATTGTCTTCATGCATTGCATCGCCATGATTGTCCACACTGTCATTCTCATCTTCACCGTGATTGTCCTGACATGTGTGATTACGCATAAAATCTCTTGTTAGCAGATGCTCGTGAACTTGTTTTGCGGGAAACTGTCTCTCCTTCCTGCAATCAGAACATGGACAATGCAAATATTCTGTCATGCTCAATGACCGGGAACTCGTGGCCCCGATCACGAACTTGGTTACTCCCCTGGCATACTCCAAGGTACCCCGCTTCGCATCGTTCATCCCTCCTTCATCCATCGGTCCTACGAGAATTTTTAAAAAATGTGACGTCTTCATATAAATGACATTATTTTATTTTGGTTACATAACTCTACGGTGATAGTCTCTTCAAAGTTGACAATCCGAAATACTTTGAATTAAAGAAAAAGACACAAATGACATAAATGGTGTCATGCATCTACTAACATATACACACAAATCACAAAAGAATATCATAAAGAATCACGTACACAAATAATAAACAACTAAAATATACTAACCTTTAATTTTTCTGAAAATTTTTGGCAAAACCTTCCCTCTCGTTTTCGTTCTACACATGAAGACCGAATAAAAATGAGCTAAGTGGCTGAAAGGTGGCATTTATAGGTGGTCGGAATATAGGTGTCGGTTTTTAACAACAACCGACACCTATATTACGAAGCTTACAGCGTAAGGAACCTTATAGGTGTCGGGTGAAGCGCAAAACCGGCACCTAAAGTATAGGTGTCGGTTGTTACTATTGAACCGACACCTATTTAGGACAAATAGGTGCCGGTTCCATTTAAGAACCGCCACCTATACTATAGGTGCCGGTTTTATTATTCACCCGACACCTATTTCGCACTATAGGTGGCGGTTATTAACAAGAACCGGTACCTATTCTTTACATGCTACCTATATGCATTATAGGTGCCGGATTTGTTTTAGCCGGCACCTTTTGGGGCGACACCAATGAGCCTTTTTCAGTAGTGATTCTAGATATTACATAGCCTACTTTGCACCTTCAACAAAATTAAACCATAGATCTTCTAGTAAACCATTTGGTCAGTGTGTGTTGATCATATATTAATCTACCACCCAGTGTTTTGTCTTAATTAAATTAGAAAATAAACCACATAAAATGAGGACCACAAGATCTATAAACAATATTCCGCTGCAGTCAACATAGTAACTTAGGTTAATTTACAAAATTACTATGGTAAAACCAAATGTGGTCTAACTTTACTTTGGGACTTGAAGCACATCACGTCCTTGTCTCCCTACTGTTCGATTGTCTCCCCTTAAATCTTAGCATAAATATTGAAGATGAAGAGAAAGAAATCAACACATTTCCAATACTTTGTTTCTAGAGCATATCACCCTTTCTATCATTGCCAGTGAGGCCCAGGGGCTGTCGGACCTACTTCTCATCATCTAGAACACCAGCCAGCACACTCCCACTCCCTGGAACACGGCCAAGTGCCGTAGAACGTGTCAAGAGCTCACGTTGACACCTAACTCGCTACCGCCAGCTCATCGTTCACCTTTTAGCCAGCCACTTCGCCACCTTACACAGTATCCCTCCCTTATTACGTTCCACGAAAAGTTCGAGACAGACCACCTCAAAGTCGTCACGAACACCTTCATCTTCTCCGGCGCCATCAAGACTTGTCACGTTGCCATCCTTCTCGGGTGAGCTTCGCTGCAAGACAACCGTGAGAATGTGATCTACACTGGACGCCTAGCACACCCATATCTTCCTTTTCCTATGTAATGCATGTCGAGTTCGCCGCGTCGCCGTGGTTCGCGCTCCCAGACTCCGCGGGCACAACCACCATGCTCGTCACGTTCTCGCTGCACGATGCGAATCTTTCCAAGCCGCTTGACCATCATTGTCGCCTCCTCACCAGGAACCCGTGGACCTAGCGCCCGAAGCCGAGGAGCTCCCAATCATGAGATTGACGACGTCTTCCTCATCTCCGGCCGCTGGCTTCCTTTTGGATTCCGGTCGCTCTATGGTGGGTCTCTGATCGCTTCCTGGCACGTGTAGCATGCTTAGGGAACCACTAAGTTGTGCCACACCTTTTCTTGGCAGATAGATGACTGGGTGAAGCGGCCGCCGTTGTTCTGCCATTTCCGCCGTCGCCGGGACGATCCTCACGTCACCTCCGCTGTCCAAGCTTCACCGGGCCAAGCACGACCTCAAGTGAGTCCCCAGGAACCTAGTAGACGCATAAGCATGCATCATTAGGTTGCACCGATTCGAGCCACAACTCGGCATCCACTCCCATGCCGAGAGACACCGCCGCCCGCGCTATCGCCATCGACGTTTGCGGTCACCGTTGTGAACAAGATCACCACTGCTAGCTTCGCCATCTCTTGCTCTACATTTTTCCTTTTGTTTGCTCCATCTAGTTCACCGCCAGCGCCGCTGCCTCTACTTGCTCCCAACCGCCGTCTCACCGACGTGCGGGGCCCACTTGTTTAGGCGCCAGGATGTTGATTTGTAGAAGATTAAAACCTGTAAGGTTTAAATTGTAAATATTCTCTGTATGACACGTGGACCCGAGGAACTATATGTAAACAATATATGTAAACAAGTAAACCTTTGAGCACTCTTAATAAAGATGTTAATAACACGTGTTTGGACTGTGGGTTGTTTTCCTGGAACCCTAGGGGCCGTTTTGTTTATTGGCAAGAGACTGACCTGTGGACCCTTATGATTAAAATCTGGAAAAATATTAAGAAAGGGACTAAGACAATTATTATTCAACAGAAAAATTGAGCAACTTGTAAAATGCATATAAAATCCATTTTATCTTCAATTTAGATGAACCAAATTTCTATGGATTCATCTTTAACACTGTGACAAAAAACTTGGCACTTACATAAAACTTGGCACTTACAGAACATGAAATGCCTCTCAAAATTCATATATCAAAATTCATATATGGAATAATTGACATGAAGCGTACACTAACTTATAAAATCCATAGAAAATCATATTAACTCATTTTGAGATAAACTAAATTTCAGTGTACTCACAGAATCATGCCCTTAAATGTCATGAACTAAAACTTGACACTTTCTGTAACAAAATCATCACCAAATAACTAGATAGTAAAATAGCTACTATACAGCAAACTACAAGCTATAAAATCCATAGGAAATTCATTTTAGCTCCAAATGAGTGAAAATAAATTTTGTTAGTTTCAAAATAATATGAAATTTAATTCTGAGAACTAATCTCTGGAAGAAAGCATACTCAAAACATCACAAATTTTGTATAAGAATGGTATAGCAAGTTCTAAAATTCATATAAAATTTATTCTAACTCCACATGAAATAATTTTAGAATTGTTAGGTTGGTAATCTCATTCAATTAATCACTGTGAATTGAAAATAAGCACCAACAATACTAAAAACATTTCTAAAAGTGAGTATAACTAATAATGACTACAATATGTCATACAATTTGTAAAATTCATAATAAATTCATTCACCTAACTCGCGTAGGGAAGTGTCCATGCATATAACTCTAGCTCTTCTTGATGTGCCATGCATGTGTTTAAATCTGAGGTTGCTCGTCGTCTTTGCTGTTCCTGAGCCCGTCGTCATAGACTAGCCACCTTCTTCCCTCGTCGTCGGCCGCTGTTAGACCCCCTCGTCGCCACCGAGCGCTGCTGCCTCATCGCCACCAAGCGCTGCCATCTTCTTCCCTCGTCGCCACTAAGCTCCAGGTTAGTCTCCATCCCCTCATTTGCCATGTTGATGTCGGGTTGATGCCATGCCCCGATATTGTTATCTCGTGTTGCTGTATGGTATGAGAATGTTAGATGTATGTGAATGTATGTGAAATATCTCTGTTTCTATAATTTTTACAGGGGCATGGCTAGAAAAGGCCTGATGCTAACAAAAAAAATAATATTTTTTTAAAAAACTCATCGGTAACGGGCTTTAAATTAAGTCGATGAAGATGTTAGTCATCGATGACGGCCGTAGTTTAGGCCCGACAAAGATAAGTGCATTTGTGATAGGATTTTGCCCGATAGAGAAACTACTTACATCAGTGACCTTGCACCGTGACGGGCGCCATACCCGACACGATGATGGTTACCACCCGATTGAGATGAGGATGACCGTTGTAGTGAATAAGTCCACTTTGCTCACCAATATTGATTTTGTCCTCTAAATAAAGAATGGTAACCGAATAAATACTAAAACATGTAAAAATTTAAAATTATCTATATTAGTGAATTGATGCATTTTAGATAATTTTAAATTTTCACATGTTTTAGTATTTACTAGCAAAATGCTCGTGCGTTGTAACGGAACGACGACACACAGGAGGGAAGCGGACGGAGGACGAAGGTACAAGCGGCGGTGCGGGAGCTCCGAGCGATGACGGGGAGGGCGCAGCGCGGCGCCCGGGCGCGGCGCGGGCGCAACGTGGATGGGGACGGAAGAGAGGGACATAGGAGGTTTTTTTCCATCCAAGCCTTCCTTTCTTTTCAACATTGGGATTGCGAGTTAATTTTATAAACACTCAAGGGGTTTTCTACAAAATAATCGAGACAACGAAAATTTTAGATAGAAACACCACTTGCTTTATAGATAGTTATATGTATACATATATATAACCTTGAAAGCAAGGGTATCTTCAACTTTATGTACCACTTGGACCTTGCTTAAGAAACACTATCGGATAGACATTTAGTCTAAATTAATTTAATTTTACCAAATTAAGTAAAAAATATAATGAAAATAGATATTGACTTACGATACTTTAAACCGATTAGAAATTTGGTAAAAGTTTAAAATATTTATGAATCGGATATTATTAGTTAGAAAAGTATATTGATGAATAGGATAAGTTGCATGTATATCGACGGCGGCGCGCTAGTTCACGCGTACAGCATGTGCTCGGCCGCCGCTTAGGGCAATGCACGGTGACGCAAGATGCGCATAAGTCGGGCTCTCTTGGAGGTGAGGAAAGTGAGGCAACAATGGAGCGAGAGGTTATACGGATTAGAAATTTTATAGATTTAGAGGAAAAACGATTTGATGATCGAAAAGTTATAGATTTTTTAAGTAATTAAGATAAGCTCTATCGTACGTATAACTGGGTTTTTTTAAAAAATAGCCAGACGGATTGCGGGTTAATTTCGGAAAAACTCAAGGGGTTTTTTGTAAAATAGTCAGGCAAAACAAAATTTGGATGGAAACACTATTTGTTTTATAGATAGTTATAGATTTGGTTACCATTATTTTTTAAGGACAAAATCAATATTGGTGAGGAAAGTGGACTTACTCACTACAACGGTCATCCTCATCTCAATCGGGTGGTAACCATCATCTGTGTCAGGTATGGCGTCCGTCACGGTGCAAGGTCACTGATGTGAGTAGTTTCTCTATCGGGCAAAAGCCTATCACCAATGCACTTATCTTTGTCGGGCCTAAACTACAGCCCATCACTGATGACTAACATCTTCATTGGGCTTAATTTAAAGCCCGTCACTGATGAGTTTTTCCAAAAAAAATATTATTTTTTGGTTAGACTCAGGCCTTTGCTAGCCATGCCCCTGCAAAAATGATAGTAATAGAGATATTTCACATACATTCACATACATCTGAGATTCTCATACTATACAGCGACACAGATAACAACATCAGGGCATGGCATCAACCCGACATCAACATGGCAAATGAGGGGGATGGAAATGAGGGGGATGGAGACTAACCCGGAGCTCGGTGGCGACAAGGGAAGAAGATGGCAGCGCTCGGTGGCGACGAGGCGGCAACGCTCGATGGCGACGAGGGGTCTAACGGCGGCCGACGACGAGGGGAAGAAGGTGGCTAGTCTATGGCGATGGGCTTGGGAACAGCAAAGACGACAAGCAACCTCAGATTTAAACACATGCATGGCACATCAAGAAGGGCTAGAGTTATATGCATGGACACTAACCGGTCTGGAGCAGGGTCGAATGGCGACGCTCGGTGGCAGCGATCAAGGGAAGAAGACGCGCGCGGTGCTCGGGGATGTCGGCGACGAGCTCGGGGATGATGGCGACGTGGTCGGGATGACGACACTAGGCTCGGGAGGCGCGAGGGACGGGGGTGACGTGCTCTGGAGACGGCGATGATGCTAGGGTTCTGAGTGAGAGTGATAGACTTAGAAATTTTTTGCGCTAATGTATAGATCTGAACAAATTTGGAATCACATCGGTGACGGGCTTTACATTAAGCCCGATTGAGATGAGTCATCTCAATCGGGCTTAATATAAAGCCCGTCATGGATGATGTCTAGTTCGGCGCTCAAACGACCGATGAAAAAATTTTATCGGTAACAGGCCTGATATAAGGCCCGTCACGGATGACCTCATCGGTGACGGGCCTAAACTTGAAGCCCTATTAGAAGCCCTATTAGTAAATTAACTATCTCTGTCGGAATGAAATTAAGGCCCGTCACCGATGACTCATCGGTGACAGGCATTAAGTTTAAACCCGATAAGTGAGTTAATCATCTCTGTTGGGCTCAAAGCTTAAACCCGTTTGCTCTAGACATCTTTCGTATCGGTCTATAATATAAAGCCCGTCACCGATACAATTTTCCACTTGCATTTATTTATTTCACTGAATAATTCACTAAATAATTCACTAAATAATTCTACTTGTAATTTTTCAATTTATTTTTCACTACAAAATATATCCATTAAAGTGAATTATATAAACTATATAAATTACTATTTAAGTGAATTATTGAAACTATTGGAATTACTATTTTCATATAATTCACTAGATAATTCAAAACTTCAATAATTTATTTAAGTCAATAAATAAATATCCTAATTAACTAAATTCACTATATTAATTAGTATTTTCATATAATTCACTAAATAATTTACACAAAAAGTCTTGTTAATACAAAATTCTTCATTCATTACAACAAATAGCAACACAAATAAGTACAAAGTCATCACAAGGTTATGCCTTTCGTATGATCGACCGAGCATATGCCACATCCTCTTGGGGATCATCATCAAGGTCGATGTGAGGTCTGACATAGAATCTGATTCTGATTGTATTCTTCTTCGTCGACGATGTTGTCAACCCCGACACCCGGCGCTTGCCATCCCTAATGATGTGCATCTTCTTGTTTGTAGGGTCTTTTATGTAGAATATCTCGCTCAACCTGTTTCCCAAGCACGAATAAAGTGAAACCTTCCTTGTCGACTTTGACACCGGTGTGTATATTCACCCAATGGCGCCGAAACAGAGGGACTTTGAATCTCACGTAGTTCAGCTCCCATATCTGTTCAATGCGGCCGTAATATGTGCTGGACCCACCTTAATCCTGGAATGCATCTATACGGACTGCACTGTTTTGCACTGTGCTTTTGTCATCTTGTTGTACGATGTAACATGTAACCGTTGATATCGTATCCTTGCCATGTGTCTATCTCCCAACACGGTCCCATCGTCAACAACCGTATTGTCTCAGTTGAATCATCCGTCGACAATGTAATACGCTTCTTGAACCAGTCGTTGAACCTAGAGTTATGTTCTCTGTTAATCCACATGTCCGATCGCCCCAAGTTCTCCTGTCGGATTTTCACTAAATGCTCCTCAAAGTATGGGGCAACTTCTGCCATATGTTGGAGCATAGTAAAATGAGCCTGCAAATAGGAGGCTCGATCAGGCACAACTCTTTTCCTGCCTATTGTGCCAGTGCTTGACAACCTTCCTTCGTGACGAGAGCTAGTACTCCAATAGGATCGACCTCGGCCATATAATCAACGCAAAATTCAATAACCTCTTCGATCGTGTAACCTTCAATGATGCTCCCCTCTAGTTTTGCTCTATTTCTCATGTAAGACTTTAGAACTCCCATGTACCTCTTGAATGGATACATTTCTCTTAGAAATACAGGGCCACATAATTTTGTTTGCTTCACGAGATGTACAGGGAGATGAGTCATGATATCAAAGAAAGACAGAGGAAGAAACATCTCCATGTGACAGAGGGTATTGACAATATCGGTCTGCAATCCATCTAGGTCTTCAAGATCTATAACCTTCAGACCGATTGCATTGAATAAGGCACACAGATGATGGATTGTGTGATGGACTTTGGGTGGTAGAATGCCTTTGATAGCAATTGACAAGATTTGCGTGATGAACACGTGGCATCGTGAGACTTCATTCCAACCAGCTTTAGCTCGTCCAATTTGACGTACTTATCCTTGTTGAATAGCCTGATGGAACTTTGATATCTCTGAGGCATGATAGCTTTGCGATCTTCTCATCCTTCGACAATGTGTGGCAAGCTGGAGGGAGGTACACTCTGTTTGTCTCTGCATCTGTTACAGGCAGGAGTTCACTGAGAATATTCATCTCCTATAGATCAAGGCGCGTGTTCAATCTGTCCTTTTGTTTTCCCGAGAATATTTAGCAGTAGCCCTACTAGACTCTCACACATATTCTTCTCGACATATATCAGATCAATGCAATGACGGACCTCGATATCTTTCCAGTAAGGAAGTCACCAAAATATGGATTTTTCTTCCACATACCCTTGTCCGTTGCCTTACTTCGTTTTCTTTTCTTGCCAAACTCAATAGTTAGGTCCTTGACCATGTTGTGGACCTCATCTTCGGACACATCCTTGGGTGTAGTATGCAGTTCCCTCTTACCATTGAAAAATTTCTTTTTTCCTTCTAAATGTGTGTTGGAGAGGGAGACATCTTCTATGACCCATGTAAACCATCTTTCTGGATTTCTTCAGCCACCTGCAATGTGTATGTTCCATACAGTCAGAGCAATCCTTCTTTTCTTATACGGTTTGTCCAGAAAGATTGCCCAGTGCACGATAGTCATTAATGGCACAGAACAATAAAACACGTAGGTTGAAGTTCTCCTGGCCGTACGCATCCTAAGATTCCACACCTTCTTTCCGGAGAGTTTCAAGGTCATCAATAACAGGCTCCAAGAACACATCAATGTCATTGCCGGGCTGTTTCGGTCCTCCTCCGTGGCGTTTATAACGCCGCACAGTTTTCCCATACATCCAACTTCGATCCATCGCTGAGCTGCAAAAAAGTGGAAAAAAATATTAAAGTAACATTTTGTAGGTAAGTATCTACTAGATTTATAAGAAATGACTACTATTTTGAAATTACTTTTGTACTTTCGACTTCTTAGAAAAAAAATATAAAAAATCGCCCCCTTCCTCCTCCCACCAAGATAGTGAACAAAGGGGGTTAACCACTCCACCGTTCGGTTGGGGTATTTATAGAGCGCAATAATTATCTGTAACGGCCAACGAACTAGCAACTATGACGGGTATAACAGTTATCTTTGTTAGGCCTAACTTCAAGCCCGTTACCGAAGGCACTCATCGGTGACGGGTCTAATTGTGATCTCAATCGGGCCATGAGCTAGAGCCCATCACCGATGACAAACATCGTGACGGGATTATATTGGGGCCCGACAAAGATAACATTTTTATCTTTGTTGGGCCGTTATTTTGGCCCGTCACGGATATGTGTCATCCTTGACGAGCTCTAGATTTATGCACATATGACAAGTCTGTGCCACTATATCTTTGTCGGTCCCTTCTTAGGCCCGTTTGAGATGGCTTAGTTGTGATGGCCTCGCAAATCTTAGGCATGTTATGGGCCATCATAGATAAAAGAATCTGTAGTAGTGATTGCTGACCTCAGTGATTACATTGATCAAGTTGTCCCTCTCCCTTTGAACATATTGAATCCATATTGAATCCCATGATTTCAGGCAAAACATGTAGTTTTATAAAGTTTCATTGGTAATTATAACTATCGATTACTTTAAAAATTTATAAAATGGTAGTTATATCCTATCCATTGCATAAACATCTTTTGAACTTGAAAACTTGCTGTGTTAACCATATAAATAATTAGAGTACCTTATTTGAGTACTTATTTGTACTCAAATGAATATATATTCCTTTTGACAAATGCAAATTGCTTAGCGTTGCTTAGTATTATCTACCATGGTTATGGAATCACTTATGCTATTTGGACATTTTTAAACCTTATGGACAAAGGTGATGCTCTGCATATTTTTGAACTAAAAATAAAATAAAATATGAATTTTAGACTTCGGTGGAAAGTGGTATGTATATGGTGGTAGTTGCATACTAATAAGGAAGTGTTTGTCTAAGTTGATTAAGGACCGAATTACATATATCCATTTACCATACATCCATATGGGTTATTTATGGGGTAACCTTGACCTATTAAGTTGAATATTTGTCTAACCTTGCATTCGAGAGACCGTTGGAGTAGAGATAGTGGCCACGAGTGCATTGTGAGTATCTATAGGAACTACCATGTGTGTGTTTGCATTAGGACAAGTGAAATGTTCCGATATGTGTGTGTTTTCTGTAAGAGGATGAGTGTAATGTTCCACCTCATAGCATGGGCGTCTAAGTCTATCCAATACAACGGTGGATGCCTCATGGGAAGGGTTGCTTCGTCACAGTGTCAAGTTCGTAGGCCAACCGTCCTGACGACACTAAGGTTCTGGACTTAGTGAGGATTTTCCACTCATCATGCTCATGCAAGGTTAGACAATAGTCAATGTAAAAACATTGTTATGACTTCTAGACCGTACTTAATGTGCAGAGGGTGGTAGTGCTTTGGCCGGCACAAGACAAACTAGAGAATTCATATCATGTGGGTAAAGTTATACATACTCTGCAGAGTCATAAAACTAATCGATTAGGCATGTTGACCGTCATGAGCGACATAGTGATGTGCTCTGGGTATAGTTTTGTATTTTGTAAATGATTTTGAAACTTGATCTTTTGAAATGAGGATGAGTATGATGTATGTGGTATTATTGTCTTGCTACCGGTTGAGCAGTAAGAAATGATGCTTATTTATTGTTTGACACCATGCCATGCTATTTATGACTTACACATTGCAAAAGCTTTCTTTAAATATGTTGTAAATGTTTGTGAACTAAAATTTGCTTTATGCTAAAAATTAAGACTCAAATAACGTACATGTATTTAGGATTAATGTACTAACACTTATGGTATATATATATGTTTTGCAGATGATAGATTTAGTTTAGAATGAGTGTTCGGACCGTTGCTTGTTCAGGATGGTCCTATCTAGGGGGTCTACTCTTAGTCGGTTGCGAATGGGATAATTTAACTATTTGGCTGATCGACTGTATGTATATAACTTAGTTATTTATTGTATCTATTTGAATCTAAGTCATTCCTTTATATATGTAAATTGAAAACTTGGCTTAGATGAAAGTGCAAGGGTAGCAACTGTCTGGGGCTAGCTGAGCATGAGTATGAATTTTGAGCAATTGAGATGTTGTAGAGCTCTAACAGATTGAGTCAAGTCTCTTGGGATGTGTAACATATTTGGTCGCCGTCTTCGTGTGGTTTGAGGGGCACGTCTCAGGCTAAAATTGACTGGTCGGCTGAGTCCCAGCAATATCTCCTTTGCTCATTATTCGGCATTGTGGATTTTATATTGAATGGTGCTAAGTTGAGATTATCGACATATTGAAGTTTGAGTTGCTATTTATGTATGTATGGATCCCACTCATCCGATATCAAGTGGTGGTCACAAATTCATAAATTCGGCATGCTCCACAAAAATAAAATGAAATGAAAAGGAAAACAATATCTATTTCAATTGAATATTTATTTTCTAGTCCAATAATTTCTAGTTCATTTCAAAATAACGATTGTATAAAAATCTTTCAAGAAACTTTTAAAATTAAACCCTCGCAACTATTTTTAGAAACGAATGCATTCTGATGTTCTTCACCCACGCCTTTTGACCATGCCACCTGAGTGGCAAGCAAATATCATCAGAACATGAACTCCGAGGAAAATTATTATAGTGCTAATATTTACAGCTTGCGCAAAAAGTTTAGGTTTTCCTAAAAAAAGAGAATCAAATATATTTGAGGGTTTATTTTTAGAATTCAAATTTGGAACGGTTTTAGAAAAATTATTATTTGACCGATGGTGTTCGGTGTCCAAGTGAAAATAATTTGCCAGTTTTTCCTTGCAAAAAATGCCGGTTTTAGTTTTCCATTGATTTTATATTGTTTGTCGAAAGACAAACTCCTCTGTCGAAGGGCAGGCAGGCTTCACCCAGGGAGTTGGAAGAAAAACAGGAGTACTGTATTAGTTTAGTTTAAGAAATCAGATCCATTAGAACATGTCCAATAGATTCTCAAACACCAATTCTCAAAAAACCTCATATAGAGAATTTAATAGAGAATTTAATGAAATTAAAAATTGATACGGTAGATTCCCAAAACTGATTCTCTATTTTTTTAACTAACTGAGACCCATCAACCGCTACGGTATAATCTCGCGAAGTTTTTTTTGGCACAACGACAGATTCGTCGAGCAGATTCAACATGTGGAATAGTAATTTACAGTACTTTTTTTCAACATGTCAACAGTAAGTTTAGCAGTTTTCATCGTACCTGAATTTGTATCGTCTTGTCTAACTCTTCATGGTAGTAGCAGTTTAATAATGGATTAATCCCAGCTTATCCTGCCATACATGATGCAAATTACACACATTGTTTTTAGATGTTGGGCTGGCGCAGGGCAGCTGGCGCAGTACGGCAGGGCAAAAGCGGCATTGGGCGGCAGCAGTAGCAGCAAAGCTGGCGTAGGGCAGCGTTGGGCAAAAGCGGTGTTGCCACAGACTGGCGCGCGGTAGCAGGGACTGCCGCGCCAACGCTTCGCTGCCCAGATCGATTTTTCGCGTGCACCTGTCGGTAAAAAAATCCTCGCGCTGGCGGAATCTAATTTAGAGAACTAGGTTTCTATTCTCAGTTTTGAGCACGAGATCCTGATTTTAGAGAACCTACAATTTTAGAGATTCATATGGAGTCTCTATTAGAACCACTTTTTCAAAGAAAGACATTGTTGAACATGCTCTTACAATACAATCCAAAGGGCTATTTATAGGTTTATCCTAGCCATTAACTCTAGGGTTTAGTTTACAAGTACATTTACATTCTTGTACTCATGAAGGGTACGTCTACATGAATATTCTAGTCGTTAGGTTTCCTAGTTGGCCCATTAGCCTTAACGGGCTGTAATTGGGCTGCTTACTTGGGCCTTGCCTTGCCTTGTTCCGATGTGCTTTGGTCGCCATGCTTCGCCTAATCACGCCCTTCTTTGCCCGACTGTGATGCACTATGCTTTGCAACGCCACGCTTTGCTTCACTTTGCTCCGCTCTACTTCGTGAAGGGTTACGCGGATGCTACGCTAGCCGAAAACAAAAATTTTCTACCGCGCAAACCAGGAACACTTGCAAGTAAGGGCCGATAGATCGTTACCGATTGGAGTAGAGTGCAATGGAATAGCCAATCGTGGCAATCCGATCCGAACAAGCAGCCGATTCCCGAGACAGCGATTCGCCAATCGCCAGATTCGAGTCGTCCGGCCGCGTTCTCATGCCTCGCTCCGATGCGCCCGACCGCAGCCGATTCCACCACGCCGATCGCTCCGATTGCGCCGATCCGGCCGATCAACAAAGACGCAACGTAGCGCCGCTCTACCGGTATCCACACGTCCGGGACGTAACGCCGAACACCCATGTGCTAGCACGCGATGCAAGGCTAGGGTTTGGCACGAAAGTGGGGAGAGTTTCCATGGAGATTGATCTCGGCGACTGTTGCACGCGATGCAATTGACGTGTCGCAGCCTCTCCACCCCTTCCCCTTTATATAGAGTTGGCCGACTAGGACTAGTGGCCGATTAGGACTCTATTTTAAATCGGATCTCATCCGTATCTCATAGAGTTGGCCGCCCACACGTTGTAAGCCCATAGGACTCTATCCGATCGGATCCCTATCCGATCGAGCCGTATCCGAGTCCAACTCGAATGCCTCGTTCTTATCCCCTTAAGCGTGCGACCCCGTAGGTTCAGTATACTCGGTTTCGGCTATAGTCTAACTTAGCCGATCGTCGGCTCGAGTCCAACTCACCGACCACACATCGCGGCGCCTAGCAAGACATATTGACACCATAGTATACAAGAATAATATCGGCTCAACCTGTAATGTGTACACAAATCCCTTTGCCTCACGATACCGCTTAAGCTATAGGCAAGATGTGTGTCATCCCTTCAATAGCTTAACCATTCACTCGAACCGTATTGGATTATCCGTCCGTTGATTGACTCCTCAATCAACTTAGCATGGCCATGCATTTCCATAATCCATTACCTCGAGGGCCCGAGATATCTCTCCAAAGGAGGGGCAAATTCCATCTTGATCACTCACATCCCACTCCATGTTTCATAGCAAACCCGAAAACTACCTTTATAACTACCCGCATTTAATAGCGTTTGGTAGTCCCAAAGTAGGCTACTACACATGTTGGAATCCATGGTGATCTCAGGTCTAAGGACTTTGTACCAACACTACCTGAGACCAACTAATGGCACATTAATTCCCGTAGTGTCTCATGGTGGGTCTATCCAACAATGTGTTCTCCAACACATGTGTCCATGTTTATTGATTTGGTATCTCCATACCCATGATCTATGAGACATGATCATCAATCAATAAACATGCCGATCTTAGAATCATATTAGTTCCAATAATATGATATATGATCGTGGGATCATTTAGAAATAGATTCATACATATCGAGTCTCATAAATAAGTCACGTACTTATTGATCAATACAAGATGTCTATTTCATGGAACTGAATAACACTTTGTTCATTTATACATAAACATTGACGTGATATCCAACATCTCCATGTTGCCTCTAGGGCATATCACTAACAATCTCCCACTTGCACCAGAGTCAATCATGTAAGTATCTAATACCCATTGCTCTTGTGTGCGCCCGATGCTTCGCCGAGGGAGAGGTTTTGTCACGGATCGGCTATGCCGAGATCCGTGTGCACTTTGCGTATCTTGACATCACCTCTGTCCACTATCTCGCGGATGAGATGATATCGCCGAAGTATGTGTTTGGACTTCGATGTGACCTCGGCTCCTTGGCTTGCGCAATGGCTCCACTATTATCACAATAGAGAGACATTGGACCGCTTGCACGTGTCATCACACCCACTCGAAACAAATTTCTTTATCCAAACAGCCTCCTTTGCAAGATCCGAAGCGCAATGTACTCGGCCTCCGTTGTAGAATCAGCAACGTATCCCGCTTAGAACTCTTCCACTGATCGCGCCTCCGTTCAGGCGAACACGAACCCAGATTGCGATCTATAATCATCCTTGTCTTTTGGAAGCTAGCATCGGTGTAACCACTTACAACGAGCTCTTCTTCACCTCCATAGACTAGGAACATATCCTTAGTTCTTCTCAAGTACTTAAGGATATTCTTTACGGCAGTCCAGTGACCTTCACTGGATCTCGACTGTATCCGCTCGTAGCACTCAAAGCGTACGAGACATCGGGCGTGTACAAAGCATGGCATACATGATGGATCCAATTGCCGAAGCATATGGAACCATACCAATCTTATTCCGCTCATCATGTGTCCGAGGACACCGATTCTTGCTAAGATTAATGCCATGTGACATGGGCAAGAAACCTTTCTTGGAATCATGCATGTTGAACCTTTTCAACACCTTGTCAATGTATGTACTTTTGCTTAATCCAATTAGCCTCTTGGATCTATCTCTATAGATCCGAATGCCCAATATGTATGCTGCCTCCCCTAAGTCTTTCATGGAAAAACTATTTTTCAATGAAGACTTGACGGATTCTAGCATAGGGATATCATTTCCAATCAACAATATGTCATCCACATATAAGATTAGAAATACAATTGCACTCCCACCGACCTTTTGTAAACACAGGCCTCTTCTTCGTTTTTGATGAAACCAAACCCTTTGATTACTTCATCAAAACGAATATTTCAACTCCAAGATGCTTGCTTCAATCCATAAATGGATTTCGTAGCTTGCATATCTTTCCAGTGATTCTGATCGACAAAACCCCGAGGTTGTATCATGTATACATCCTCGCTTAGGTTTCCATTTAGGAAAGCCGTTTTGACATCCTTCTGCCATATCTCATAATCGAAATATGCAGCAATCGCTAGGATAATCCGAATAGATTTAAGCATTGCGACGCGCGAGAAGGTTTCATCATTCAACTCCTTGAATCTGTTTAAAACCTTTCGCCACCAATCGCGCCTTATAGATGTGAACATTTCCATCCATATCGGCCTTTTCTTAAAAACCCATTTACACTCAATGGTTTTGACACCATCAGTGGATCAACCAAGTTCCAAACTTGATTATCGTACATGGATTCTATTTCGGATTTCATGGCTCCAAGCCACTTGTTGGAATTGGGTCCCACCATTGCTTCCTCATAGGTCTTAGGCTCATCGTTGTCCAACAACAATATATCACGTTGTTCCGCACCTGTGTACCTGTCAGGCAGACGACGTGATCTTTTACACCTCCGTGGGGCTGGTGTATCTACAACTGGTGGTGCAACACTTTGCTCCTCCTGTTGTGGTTCTCGTGGTCGCGAAACATTTTCTCGGTGTTTCTTGAACTTCTTCAAGATGCACCCCTGCTCCCACTAACCCTTCTTGAAAGAAACTCTTTCTCCAAGAAGACACCGTGCCTGGCGACAAACACTTTGCCTTGTTCCCGATTATAAAAGTAATATCCCTTGGTTTCCTTAGGATATCCCACAAAGAAGCACTTGTCGATTTGGGTGTGAGCTTGTCGATCGTAAACGTTTTACATAAGCTTCGCATCCCCAAATTTTGAGAAAAGACAAACTAGGGGGTTGCCCTGTCCATATCTCATATGGTGTCTTTTCAACCGACTTAGATGGAACTCTATTTAGTGTGAGCGCAATGCTGTTCAAGAGCATATCTCCGTAAGGATAACTAAGATCACTTTGGCTCATCATCGACCGCACCATGTCCAACAAGGTGCGATTTCTCCGTTCGGACACCCTATTCCATTGTGGAGTTCCCGGCGGAGTCAACGTGGAACTATCCCACAATCTTTCGATGATTACCAAACTCTTGGCTCAAGTATTCTCCTCCACGATCCGATCGTAGAAATTTGATATTTTTCCCTAAATGATTCTGTACTTCATTTCTGAAATTCTTTGAACTTTTCAAAGGATTCGGACTTATGCCTCATTAAGTAGATATAACCATATCTACTAAAGTCATCGTAAAGGTAATGAAGTACTGATAACCACCTCGGCCGTTGAGCTCATTGGTCCACATACATCGCATGTACGAGTGCCAATAAGTCACTTGCTCTCTCATTATGTCCCGTGAAAGGTGCCTTTGTCATCTTACCAAGTAAACAAGACTCACATGTCTCAAATGATTCAAAATCAAAAGAGTGAAGCAATCCATCCTTATGGAGCTTCTCCATGCGTTTCTAATTTATATGGCCTAAGCGACAATGCCAGATAAACGTGGGGTTTATATCATTAGAGAGTTGCCTTTCTGTATTAATGTTATAGATGGGAGACGCTTCAAGATTCAAAACGTATAATCCATTCACCAATGGAGCATGAAAATAGAACATATCTCTAAGATATATTGAACAACCATTGTTCATTGATCTAAAATCATATCCTTCCGCTTGCAAACATGAAGCGGAAATAACGTTTTGACATAGTGTTGGAACACAATAACAATTATTCAATTCCAAAACTAATCCTGAAGGTAGATGAAGTGGTACTGTGCCGACAGCAACTGTAGCAACGCTTGCTCCATTGCCGACGCGCAGGTTCACCTCGCCCCTTCTCAATCCTCTACTTCTTCTCATTCCCTGCAACGATTTGCAAATATGAGCTACTGATCCGGTATCAAATACCCAAGAGTCAGTAGGTGAAGTAGCAAGATTAATGTCTATAACATTAATACCGAAGCGTAAGTCGTACTTTGCTTCTTTTTGAGATCCTCCATGTACTTCTTGCGTTCCTCTTCCTGGCCTGTCTCTTTGCAATAGAAGCAAACGGCATCGATGCCGCCGACCCTTCTTGCCCTTCTTTGCATTAGAGGCACTCGCGATCTCATCGGGAGTTAACTTCCTCTTGGTGCAAAGTTTCTTGACAGTGGTTTGCGCTTAGCCTTCGCATCATCATCACATGATGACCATTCTTCGGATACTCTCCTCACTGTCTTTAGCATCCCATGCAATTCAGCCAAGGTTCTATACATATTATTCATGTGATAATTCAATATGAATGGCTCGATGTTCGGAGGGAACGACGAAAATCACATCGTAGCCAACTCTTGGCTAAGGGAAAACCTAGTTTTTCCGCACTCTCGATATAGCCAATCATCTTTATCACATGCGGACGACGGGATTCTCCTCAACAAGCTCGCACGCAAACAAGGACTTCGAGGTGTTAAACCTCTCGCCCGAGCTTGGTTCTCAAACATACCACGCAGTCCCCGAATAATAGTGTGAGCATCGTGCTCTCATATTGCTTCGAAGCTCGGGGACATTGTAGCAAGCATGAGACAACTTATATCTAGGGCATCATTAGTGTGCTTCTCGTAAGCTCTCCGTGCAGTTGCAAAGTGGCATTATTAGGCAAATCCTCCGATAAGGTACTTCAAGAACGTACTCCTTACGCTCTTGCTTGAGAACAATTCTCAAGTTGCGATACCAATCCATAAAGTTTGTTCCATTTAATTTTTCCTTTTCGAGAATAGATCGCAAATTAAAGGTACCGGGTGTAGTATTAGCCGAAGGGTTACGCGGAGGCTACGCTAGCCGAAAACAAAAACATTTAACCGCGCAAACCAGAACACTTGCAAGTAAGGGCCGATAGATCGTTACCGATTGGAGTAGAGTGCAAGCGGAATAGCCAATCGTGGCAATCCGATCCGAACAGTAGCCGATTCCGAGATAGCCGATTCGCCAATCGCCCGATTCGCGCGTCCGGCCGCGTTCTCACGCCTCGCTCCGATGCGCCCGACCGCACCGATCGCTCCGATTGCAACCGATCCGGCCGACAACAGCGCGCAACGTAGCAGCGCTCTACAGTATCCACACGTCCGGGGACAACGCCGAACATCCATGTGCTAGCACGCGATGCAAGGCTAGGGTTTGGCACGAAAGTGGGGAGAGTTTCCATGGAGATTGATCTCGGCGACTTCGTTGCACGCGATGCAATTGACGTGTCGCAGCCTCTCCACCCCTTCCTCCTTTATATAGAGTTGGCCGACCGGGACTAGTGGCCGATTAGGACTCTATTTTGAATCGGATCTCATCCGTATCTCATAGAGTTGGCCGCCCACACGTTGTAAGCCCATAGGACTCTATCCGATCGGATCCCTATCCGATCGAGCCGTATCCGAGTCCAACTCGAATGCCTCGTTCTTATCCCCTTAAGCTTGCGACCCGTAGGTTCAGTATACTCGGTTTCGCTATAGTCTAACTTAGCCGATCGTCGGCTCGAGTCCAACTCAGCCGACCCGTCAACAACGGCGCCTAGCAACACATATTGACACCGTAGTATACAAGAATAATATCGGCTCAACTCGTAATGTGTACACAAATCCCTTTGCCTCACGGTAGCTTAAGCTATAGGCAAGATGTGTGCCATCCCTTCAATAGCTTAACCATTCACTCGAACCGTATTGGATTATCCGTCCGTTGATTGACTCCTCAATCAACTTAGCATGGCCATGCATTTCCATAATCCATTACCTCGAGGGCCTGAGATATCTCTCCAAAGGAGGGGCAAATTCCATCTTGATCACTCACATCCCACTCCATGTTTCATAGCAAACCCGAAAACTACCTTTATAACTACCCAGCATTCGGAATAGCGTTTGGTAGTCCCAAAGTAGGCTACTACACATGTTAGAATCCATGGTGATCTCGGTCTAAGGACTTTGTACCAACACTACCCGAGACCAACTAATGGCACATTAATTCCTCGTAGTGTCTCATGGTGGGTCTATCCAACAATGTGTTCTCCAACACATGTGTCCATGTTTATTGATTTGGTATCTCCATACCCATGATCTATGAGACATGATCATCAATCAATAGACATGCCGATCTTAGAATCATATTAGTTCCAATAATATGATATATGATCGTGATCATTTAGAAATAGATTCATACATATCGAGTCTCATAAATAAGTCACGTACTTATTGATCAATACAAGATGTCTATTTCATGGAACCAATAACACTTTGTTCATTTATACATAAACATTGACGTGATATCCAACATCTCCATGTTGCCTCTAGGGCATATCACTAACACTTCGCTAGTCAGCTGCTAAGGCAGGTCGGATGAAAGGCTCACCTACTTGCCTCCAACAAGCTGTTAGTGATATGCTCTAGAGGCAATATAAATATATTGGATATCACAGTTAATGTTTATATATTAATGAATAAAATGTTATGTTGCTTCATTAAATAGACAACTTGTATTGATCAATAAGTATGTGACTTATTCATGAGACTCTTTATGTGATATGAATATATTTTTAAATGATTCCTGATCATATATCATATATATGAAACGAATATGATTCTAAGATCAGCACGTGTATTGATTAATGATCATTTCTCATGGATGATGATATGAAGATACCAAATCAATAAAGTGAACACATGATTAGAGAACATGTTGTTGAATAGACCCACCTTAAAACACTACAGGGATTTAATGTGCCATTAGTTGGTCTCAAGTAGTGTTGGTGCAAAGTCCTTAGACCTGAGATCATTATGAATTCCAACATGTGTAATGACTTACTTAGGGACTATCAAACGCTACACCATAACTGGGTAGTTATAAAAGTAGTCTTCAGGTTTGTTATGAAACATGTAGTGGGATGTGAATTATCAAGATAAAATTTACCCCTTCTATGGGAGAGATATCTCTGGCCCCTCGATATAATGGATTATGGAAATGCATGGCCATGCAAAGTTCAATCAACAGATATATTATCCAATATGAGATCGAGTGAATGATTAAGCTATTGATAGAATGACACGAGTCTTGCCTATAGCTTAATTGATATCGTGAGGCAAAGGGATTTGTGCACACATTATATACTCAGCCGATATGATCTTTATGTATACTTTGGTGTCAATACGCTCGTGGGAGGTGACACTCCGGGGTGCCTCAAAAACCCAGATTGAACCCCAACAGAAGACAAACCGAGTGTCCTCGGGACGTGACCGAGAGCCCGACCACCCGGGAGCTTCCGGCATTCTCGCCTTTCCCCCGAGTCCGACCTTCGCCGACTCTTCTTCGACTCCCGACTCGCGCCCGACCTCGAGCATCCTCAGGAAAAAACTTGGCAGGCACGAAGGAAGAAGGAGGAGACAACCCGACAGCATTTGACACCACCTGGTGGCACAGAAGCAAGGTCCTAGGGCTGACAGGAGTACGAGATACCCATAGTGTATAGTGAAGGGTTACGCGGAAGCTACGTTAGCCGAAAACAAAAACTTTTACCGCGCCAACCAGAACACTTGCAAGTAAGGGCCGATAGATCGTTACCGATTGAGTAGAGTGCAATGAATAGCCAATCGGGGCAATCCGATCCGAAACAAGTGAAGCCAATTCCCGGAGACCCGATTCGTCAATCAGCCGATTCGAGTTGTCCGGCCGCGTTCTCACGCCTCGCTCCGATGCGCCCGACCGCAGCCGATTCCACCACGCCGATCGCTCCGATTGCACCGATCAATAGCGTGCAACGTAGCGCGCTCTACCGTATCCACACGTCCGGGACGTAACGCCTTACACCCGTGTGCTAGCACGCGATGCAAGGCTAGGGTTTGGCTCGAAAGTGGGGATGGTTTCCGTGGAGATTGATCTCGGCGACTTTTGTTGCACGCGATGCAATTGACGTGTCGCAGCCTCTCCACCCCACCCTCTTTTATATAGAGTTGGCCGACTAGGACTAGTGGCCGATCAGACTCTATTTTTGAATCGAATCTCATCCGTATCTCATAGAGTTGGCCGCCCACACGTCGTAAGCCCATAGGACTCCATCCGATCGGATCCCTATCCGATCGAGCCGTATCCGAGTCCAACTCGAATGCCTCGTTCTTATCCCCTTAAGCGTGCGACCCGTAGGTTCAGTGTATACTCGGTTTCGGCTATAGTCTAACTTAGCCGATCGTCGGCTCGAGTCCAACTCACCGACTCACAACAGCGGCGCCTAGCAAGACATATTGACACCATAGTATACAAGAATATAATATCGGCTCAACCTGTAATGTGTACACAAATCCCTTTGCCTCACGATACCGCTTAAGCTATAGGCAAGATGTGTGCCATCCCTTCAATAGCTTAACCATTCACTCGAACCGTATTGGATTATCTATCCGTTGATTGACTCCTCAATCAACTTAGCATGGCCATGCATTTCCATAATCCATTACCTCGAGAGGCCCGTAGATATCTCTCCAAAGGAGGGGCAAATTCCATCTTGATCACTCACATCCCACTCCATGTTTCATAGCAAACCCGAAAACTACCTTTATAACTACCCATTACGGAATAGCGTTTGGTAGTCCCAAAGTAAGCTACTACACATGTTGGAATCCATGGTGATCTCAGGTCTAAGGACTTTGTACCAACACTACCTCGAGACCAACTAATGGCACATTAATTCCCGTAGTGTCTCATGGTGGGTCTATCCAACAATGTGTTCTCTAACACATATGTCCATGTTTATTGATTTGGTATCTCCATACCCATGATCTATGAGACATGATCATCAATCAATAAACATGCCGATCTTAGAATCATATTTGTTCCAACAATATGACATATGATCGGGATCGTTTAGAAATAGATTCATACATAAAGAGTCTCATAAATAAGTCACGTACTTATTGATCAATACAAGATGTCTATTTCATGGAACCGAATAACACTTTATTCATAAATACATAAACATTGACGTGATATCCAACATCTCCATGTTGCCTCTAGGGCATATCACTAACAATCTCCCACTTGCACTAGAGTCAATCATGTAAGTATCTAATACCCATTGCTTTTGTGTGCGCCTCATGCTTCGGCCGAGGGAGAGGTTTTGTCGCACGGATCGGCTATGTTGAGATCCGTGTGCACTTTGCATATCTTGACATCACCTCTCGTCCACAATCTCGCCGATGAGATGATATCGCCGAAGTATGTGTTTGGACTTCGATGTGACCTCGCCTCCTTGGCTTGCGCAATGGCTCCACTATTGTCACAATAGAGAGACATTGGACCAGCCGTACTAGTCATCACACCAAGCTCGAAACTAATTTCTTGATCCAAACAGCCTCCTTGCAGCTTCCGAAGCAGCAATGTACTCGGCCTCCGTTGTAGAATCAGCAACGTATCCCGCTTGGAACTCTTCCACCGATCGCGCTCCGTTCGTGCGTAACACGAACCCAGCATTGTGATCTATAATCATCCTTGTCTGTTTGGAAGCTAGCATCGGTGTAACCACTTACAACGAGCTCTTCTTCACCTCCATAGACTAGGAACATATCCTTAGTTCTTCTCAAGTACTTAAGGATATTCTTTACGGAACCCAGTGACCTTCACCTGGATCTCGACTGCGTATCCGCCGTAGCACTCAAAGCGTACGAGACATCTCGGGCGTGTACAAAGCATGGCATACATGATGGATCCAATTGCCGAAGCATATGGAACCATACCCATCTTATTCCGCTCATCATCATGTGTCCGAGGACACCGATTCTTGCTAAGATTAATGTCATGTGACATGGGCAAGAAACCTTTCTTGGAATCATGCATGTTGAACCTTTTCAACACCTTGTCAATGTATGTACTTTGGCTTAATCCAATTAGCCTCTTGGATCTATCTCTATAGATCCGAATGCTCAATATATATGTTGCCTCCCTAAGTCTTTCATGGAAAAACTATTTTTCAATGAAGACTTGACGGATTCAAGCATAGGGATATCATTTCCAATCAGCAATATGTCATCCACATATAAGATTAGAAATACAATTGCACTCCCACCGGCCTTTTTGTAAACGCAGGCCTCTTCTTCGTTTTTGATGAAACCAAACCCTTTGATTACTTCATCAAAACGAATATTCCAACTCCGAGATGCTTGCTTCAATCCATAAATGGATTTCTGTAGCTTGCATATCTTTCCAGCGATTCTCGGATTGACAAAACCCCGAGGTTGTATCATGTATACATCCTCGCTTGGTTTCCATTCAGAAAGCCATTTTGACATCCATCTCGCCATATCTCATAGTCGAAATATGCAGCAATCGCTAGGATAATCCGAATAGATTTAAGCATTGCGACGGGCGAGAAGGTTTCATCATAATCAACTCCTTGAATCTGTTTAAAACCTTTCGCCACCAATCGCGCCTTATAGATGTGAACATTTCCATCCATATCGGCCTTTTCTTAAAAACCCATTTGCACTCAATGGTTTTGACACCATCAGTGGATCAACCAAGTTCCAAACTTGATTGTCGTACATGGATTCTATTTCGGATTTCATGGCTCCAAGCCACTTGTTGGAATCGGTCGCACCATCGCTTCCTCATAGGTCTTAGGTTCATCGTTGTCCAACAACAATATATCACGTTGTTCCGCACTGTACTGTCGTGCACGACGTGATCTTTCGACTCCGTGGGGCGGTGTATCTACAACCGGTGGCGCAACACTTTGCTCCTCCCGTTGTGGTTCCGTGGTCACCGAAACGTTTTCGGTGTTTCTTGAACTTCTTCAAGATGCACCCCGCTCCCACTAACCCTTCTTGAAAGAAACTCTTTCTCCAAGAAGACACCGTGTCGGACGACAAACACTTTGCCTTGTTCCCGATTATAAAAGTAATATCCCTTAGCTTCCTTAGGATATCCCACAAAGAAGCACTTGTCGATTTGGGTGTGAGCTTGTCGATCAGTAAACGTTTTACATAAGCTTCGCATCCCTGCATTTTTGAGAAAAGACAAACTAGGGGTTGCCCCGTCCATATCTCATATGGTGTCTTTTCAACCGACTTAGATGGAACTCTATTTAGTGTGAGCCAATGTTTTCAAGAGCATATCCCCGAAGGATAACGGAAGATCACTTTGGCTCATCATCGACCGCACCATGTCCAACAAGGTGCGATTTCTCCGTTCGGACACTCCATTCCATTGTGGAGTTCTGGCGGAGTCAACGTGGAACAATTCCACAATCTTTCGATGATTACCAAACTCTTGGCTCAAGTATTCCCTCCACGATCCGATCGTAGAAACTTGATTGTTTTCCCTAAATGATTCTGTACTTCATTCGGAATTCTTTGAACTTTTCAAAGGATTCGGACTTATGCCTCATTAAGTAGATATAACCATATCTACTAAAGTCATCGGTAAAGGTAATGAAGTATTGATAACCACCTCTCGGCCATTGAGCTCATTGGTCCACATACATCGTATGTACGAGTGCCAACAAGTCACTTGTTCTCTCACCGTGCCCCGTGAAAGGTGCCTTTGTCATCTTACCAAGTAAACAAGACTCACATGTCTCTAATGATTCAAAATCAAAAGAGTGAAGCAATCCATCCTTATGGAGCTTCTCCATGCGTTTCTTATTTATATGGCCTAAGCGACAATGCTAGATAAACGTGGGGTTTATATCATTAGAGAATTGCCTTTCGTATTAATGTTATAGATGGGAGACGCTTCAAGATTCAAAACGTATAATCCATTCACCAATGGATCATGAAAATAGAACATATCTCTAAGATATATTGAACAACCATTGTTCATTGATCTAAAATCATATCCTTCCGCTTGCAAACATGAAGCGGAAATAACGTTTTGACATAGTGTTGGAACACAATAACAATTATTTAATTCCAAAACTAATCCCGAAGGTAGATGAAGTGGTGCTCGTGCCGACAAGAACCGTAGCAACGCTTGCTCCATTGCCGACGCGCAGGTTCACCTCGCCCCTTCTCAATCCTCTACTTCTTCTCATTCCCGCAACGACTTGCAAATATGAGCTACCGATCCGGTATCAAATACCCAAGAGTCGAGGTGAAGTAGCAAGATTAATGTCTATAACATTAATACCTGAAGCGTAAGTCGTACTTTGCTTGTTTTTGAGATCCTCCATGTACTTCTTGCAGTTCCTCTTCCAAGGGCGCTCTTTGCAATAGAAGCAAACGGCATCCGATGCCGCCGACCCTTTCTTGCCCTTCTTTGCATTAGAGGCACTCGCGATCTCATCGGGAGTTAACTTCCTCTTGGTGCAAAGTTTCTTGACAGTGGTTTGCGCTTAGCCTTCGCATCATCATCACATGATGACCGTTTCTGATACTCTCCTCACTGCTTTAGCATCCCATGCAATTCAGCCAAGGTTCTATCCATACTGCTCATGTGATAATTCAATATGAATGGCTCGAAGCTCGGAGGGAGCGACCGGAGAATCACATCGTAGCCAACTCTTGGCTAAGGGGAAAACCTAGTTTTTCCGACTCTCAATGTAGCCAATCATTTTTATCACATGTGGATCGACGGGATTCCCTCAACAAGCTCGCACGCAAACAAGGACTTTGAGGTGTTGAACCTCTCGGCCCGTGCTTGGTTCTCAAACATGCCACGTAGTCCCCGAATAATAGTGTGAGCATTGCCGCTCTCATATTGCTTCAAGCTCGGGGACATTGTAGCTAGCATGAGACATTATGTCTAGGGCATCATTGGTGTGCTTCTCGTAAGCTCTCCGTGCAGCGTAAGTGGCATTATTTGGCAAATCCTCCGGATAAGGTACTTCAAGAACGTACTCCTTACGCTCTTGCTTGAGAACAATTCTCAAGTTGCGATACCAATCCATAAAGTTTGTTCCATTTAATTTTTCCTTTTCGAGAATAGATCGCAAATTAAAAGAACTGGGTGTAGTATTAGCCGCCATTTATTCTACAACGAAAAAGCAAAGTTTAGCACAATGTTTATGCTATGTCTATTGTTAAACAATTTAACATTAGACTCCCATTACGTATTTTCCACCTTTCCTCTAGGTTACGTATTGGGTCAAGATCCACATGTTAATTAATTTTCTAGTGAGCTTTGGCATCACCGCTAGAAAATTAGTAACATCGGTAAGCAACACCTTGCTAATCACATCTCTATGTGACTCTTGTTGTTGGTGTGGCATCTCCATGCCCCGGCGCTAACCTATGCCCCAAGGCCCAAAACTGTTTTGATAGCCTTGTTAAGTAAACCAAATGCTCCCGCATGTATATGTCCGACATATACCCCTCGTGTTATGATAGAGAATGGCACTCGCTTGGCGACCCACCATTGACGAGCATAACGGTGACGGGTGCAACATTTGGAAGGGCATCATTACTACTTAATTTTGCGAGGGATGCTATCCTATCAAACAAACATATCACATATGAAAGCAAGAAGAATAGCATATAGTGAAATAGTATGGCCCCCTTCACATGGTGATCTCCATCTCCATGTCTGTGCAGGATCTCCATCTTCATCACCGTTCTTTCGAGTGCCGAATGCTTGATTTCTTCAAACTAAGCTACTACTATAGAAGCTCTAATTGAAGATTACATCGACTCGCAGGTCGTGAAAGAATATTACAAGCATTGCACGTATGAAAGAATATTACAGGATTGCACATATGAAAGAATATTACATGCATCACATGCATCTCATACATCTCATACATACAATAGGGCCATACCATCTCAAAGCATTCTCTGCAAAAACAAGTTAGGCGTAGAAACGTTTTCTACTTATCGCAGAGCTACGGCATCGAGACGACCTATAAGGGGGTACGCACACGCCCGGAACACCACACGAAATTCATAGATCCAATCTATGAAATCGCTTACGGAAACCATGTCGGCATAATCATATTATGCCGTCCCGATACACTATCAAGGGAGATGGTTTGCGTAGGCGCGAGGCAGCTAACAAGATCGGACTACGAGATAGCTTCGGCATAATCACATTATACCGTTCCGATACACTATCAAGGAACGCTATCTCGAACCCAACTCAAACCGAGTTATATGGAAATTGCTTCGACGTAATCACATTACGCCGTTCCGATACACTATCAAGGAACGCAATTACCATTAACTCTCCTCAACAAATCCCGTAAAACCGATTGATCTAATCAACCCGTGCGCAAAACTTGTTCCAGATCCAATCTAAAACCCGAACTAAGCAAGATTAGCTCGATACCACCGAAGGGTTACGCGGAAGCTACGCTAGCCGAAAACAAAAACTTTTACCGCGCAAACCAGAACACTTGCAAGTAAGGGCCGATAGATCGTTACCGATTGAGTAGAGTGCAGCGGAATAGCCAATCGTGGCAATCCGATCCGGAATGTGAAGCCGATTCCGGAGACACCGATTGTCAATCGCCCGATTCGAGTTGTCCGGCCGCGTTCTCACGCCTCGCTCCGATGCGCCCGACCGCAGCCGATTCCACCACAGCCCGATCGCTCCGATTGCAGCCGATTCGAGCCGATCAATAGCGCGCAACGTAGCAGCGCCTCTACCGGTATCCACACGTCCGGGGACGAACGCCGTACACCCGTGTGCTAGCACGCGATGCAAGGCTAGGGTTTGTCTCGAAAGAGGGGAGGGTTTCCGTGGAGATTGATCTCGGCGACTTTTGTTGCACGCGATGCAATTGACGTGTCGCAGCTCTCCACCCCTCCCTCCTTTATATAGAGTTGGCCGACTAGGACTAGTGGCCGATCGGACTCTATTTTTGAATCGGATCTCATCCATATCTCATAGAGTTGGCCGCCCACACGTCGTAAGCCCATAGGACTCTATCCGATCGGATCCCTATCCGATCGAGCCGTATCCGAGTCCAACTCGAATGCCCGTTCTTATCCCCTTAAGCGTGCGACCCGTAGGTTCAGGTATACTCGGTTTCGGCTATAGTCTAACTTAGCCGATCGTCGGCTCGAGTCCAACTCACCGACTGCCAACAGCGGCGCCTAGCAAAGACATATTGACACCATAGTATACAAGAATATAATATCGGCTCAACTCGTAATGTGTACACAAATCCCTTTGCTCACGATACCGCTTAAGCTATAGGCAAGATGTGTGCCATCCCTTCAATAGCTTAACCATTCACTCGAACCGTATTGGATTATCTATCCGTTGATTGACTCCTCAATCAACTTAGCATGGCCATGCATTTCCATAATCCATTACCTCGAGAGGCCCAGAGATATCTCTCCAAAGGAGGGGCAAATTCAATCTTGATCACTCACATCCCACTCCATGTTTCATAGCAAACCCGAAAACTACCTTTATAACTACCCATTACGGAATAGCGTTTGGTAGTCCCAAAGTAGGCTACTACACATGTTGGAATCCATGGTGATCTCAGTCTAAGGACTTTGTACCAACACTACCTCGAGACCAACTAATGACACATTAATTCCCGTAGTGTCTCATGGTGGGTCTATCCAACAATGTGTTCTCTAACACATATGTCCATGTTTATTGATTTGGTATCTCCATACCCATGATCTATGAGACATGATCATCAATCAATAAACATGCCGATCTTAGAATCATATTTGTTCCAACAATATGACATATGATCGGGGATCGTTTAGAAATAGATTCATACATAAAGAGTCTCATAAATAAGTCACGTACTTATTGATCAATACAAGATGTCTATTTCATGGAACCGAATAACACTTTATTCATAAATACATAAACATTGACGTGATATCCAACATCTCCATGTTGCCTCTAGGGCATATCACTAACATATAGGACCTAGCGGATCAACATATACTTTATCGATGTTCTTTGTACCCCATTATTTGTCTCTCTTAGTCTTAGCTTTCTTGGCCCCAAAGTTCATCCGTTCTCGCCCCTTGAGATATAAAAGGGAGGGCGGGGAGGCCGAGAGGGAAGGGAGCTCTAGCACACTCCTTTGTAAATCTTGTTCATCATCCATCCCAAGGAAGAATACCGCACACTGGACGTAGGCCTATTATCCTTCGGGAGGGCTAAACCAGTATAACTCTCTGTGTCTTGTTTCTTGGCTCATTGTTAGATTCAAGTCGACCATCGGATCCGTCGAGGGTAGCTTCTCTACCACCCTCTCTCTTTCACCTCCTCGGGAATCCCGCTTGGAGGACTGCCGACCCATCCGTCGCTAGTTGGCGTGCTGTAGGGGGCGCCGTTCTTGGCCCGGAGCGATCCGATGGCTATTTCCTTTGCCACCGACTTCGTGGCTCCCGCCGAACGACCTTTGTCTTCGGCACTCCGGTGTTCCGCGCGGAGGACTTTTGTCGCCTCACTTTCTCCCACGGCCGGCCTCCGGCGAGTTGGGGCGTGCGGTCGCACCTCCGAGCGTGGTGGTGATGCCAAGGCGCGTGGTCTCATGCCCTGAGGCCTCAGCCCCCAAGCCCCGCACGACCATCAAGGTTTGGCAGCCCAAACCCTCGATCGCCGCATGGCGATCCCGAGGACGATGATGCTTGGACCCGACCTGAGCGTCCAGCTCGACTCCTCGCCATGCGTTCGCTTCACCGCGCCGAGGGTTGTCTTCCTCACCTTTGCGTGTTTCTGGGGTGTTCTCGCGCCTCTTGGTGCAGAGGTGTTGACGAGAAATTTCTCTCACGCGCTGGTCCGGGAGATCTCGCTAACTCCAGCAGGTCCTTCTCGCCTACCTATGCCGTACAAGGCATGCCGCTTGGTTTGATTCGTTAACCAACAAGAAAAATAGAGATATATGTGTTAAGTGTTAAGTTAGATCCTACTCGGATCGGCCGCAAGAGTCAATTTACATATATATGTTATCCCGAAGTGTATTTAAACCAAGTGACTAGAATAGATTTCACGCTGAGACAAGATAACCACGTAATCCAAATATACAACGGGATAATAAATATATGCTTTAACAATTTAGCCGATGTCGTAGGTCCAACCGTGAATCGGCTAATACTCGATTTATCTTATGAAAAGATATTGATCTTAGCTAAATGCGCTAAACCTAGATCGGTCGGGTGTTGGCGTAGCCGACAAGCCGATTCGGCTTAGGGCATTTAACTAAAGCAAGATCTTAATATAAGAGGCGGTATTAATGAATCTGATAGCAAAATATACCAAAAGAATATTAAAATAGATAAGGTCGGTTGAAACCCCAGCTGTTTCTAAACATATACATCTAGCCGAATAGATCATAAAAGGTCTAAAAATGACTTAATAGATCAATGCGATGCAACATTAAGTATAAAAAGAACAATCTGATCTACCGTAGCTGATGTAAATACCTCGAGATGGCGGATATCGTATATAATTTAGGCCAACCCTTAGATCTAGTTCTATCGATCGCGATTCTTGACAGAAACAAGCCGATGTCAAGATAGATCTAAACAAGGTTCTAGATTATATGCGATATATGATAACTAGCGCAACATAAATCATCAAATTTAGAGTGTCATAACGATGGAAGCACTAAATTCGACGAGATACACCACTAATGACAAACATTTACCTTAACTTGGGGATCAAAACGATGCACCGGCCGGATCGCTTGTTCGTCCGAAGAAAAAGGAGCAAGGCGCCGAAGGTTGTATTGATTGTGTGAATGAATAATTACAGGGATCTCGGGTCCTATTTATACCCAAGAATAACATTATCTATATAGACCCTAGACTCTATCTAAACTACTTATTTAAAATACGACAATACCCGGATAAGGACCCATGCCGCATTACAATAAACATTCTAAACAAATTCCTAATTTACAGATACAATTGCCGTTACAGGACTCTATCCATAGATGGCAATATCTTTTAACGCGCAATTTGGAAACCAAACCTTCTATTTATCTCCACGCTTTTCGCCGGGACCGGTCCCACATCTCCTTGACCCGTAATCGGCTATCGGCTATCTTAGTCCGACTCGCTCTCACCCGATGGGCTCAGAGCCGATTCAGGTTCCCTCTCTTCTCGAGATCATGTTTCTTCTCCAATTCCGCTTCAATCTTTGTTTCAAACCCGGGAGTTAGGTTACCAAATTTGGTCATTAACACAAGCCCCCAAGTCCGCGATATGCAATGTTGTGGATTTCAGCGATTCAAATCCAAAGCGCAATCATAGCACAACTCTATTTCGGCCGTTCGCAAAACTCTTTAAATACCGCCCTCACGACCATCACACGTGTCACGCCTTCACAAACAAATAGCCACCTCAGCAACCTTCGAGTTCTCCGGCGACCCGTACATCCCTCAAGGCCCGCGCCGGCGAACCCCTCCTTCGGCAATCTCCAATCGGACAATGGCCTCCTCCGCTGCCACTATCGCCGCATCGGCCGCCGCCCCTGCTGAGTTCCTTGAGGTATGACCCAATCGGCCCAAAAACCCTTTCTCTTCCGCCTAAACTTACAGATTCGAATTCTAGGGTTTTTCATTTCTAAATCTGTTCTTCTTTCCGATTGTAGCACTTATCCCATCAAATTGCCATCCCCAGCCTTGCTCAGCAAAACAGATATTTCCTAGGGCCTATCGGCAACAAGGACCCTACCGAGATAATCATAGTCAAAACCGATAGGATGCCCTACAATATGAAGAAACTTTCTCGAGCAACCGGTTTGGAACCCTTAAGTCTTGGCCATCCATGGACAAATCCGGCTCGAATGTTATAAGAGGATGCAATCAGCCAAGCAAACCCACTGGGAAGAAGTAGGAATAGCTCAATGTCTATCTCTCACAACACCGATATGAAAAAGATGAACCAATAATGTCGGCTGCAACCTACTTCTGAATGACACCCTCAATGCCTTCATGTTTCAACAAGGCCCAATGATAGTCACCACGGCCGACGTAGTCATGACCACTGGACTAGATATCCTATCATCGGCCAACCCCGAAGAACTGTCTAGGAAAAGCCAACACCAATTCAAAACAAAAGCCATAGGAGGATGGAGCGGTTACGTGTCCATGAACATGAAGGAAGGACCATCGACACTAGGGAACACGCCGCATTCCTTATGATGTGGTTAGAAAAATTCTGTTCGCGGCTCGAGCCGTGGACCAACCGCCAATTGGCGTATCGTGGCCGAGGCCTTGGTGGAAAAAGAAGAATCCCTTTGGGCAAGTATCTCCTCGACCACCTATATCAAACCCTCCATCAAGCGTTGCCAAGATAGCCACCTTTGACCGAAGAATGATTCCGCGTTTAGAGCCGATCGAAGATGATGAGGGAAATGAGATCACCACCACCAGTGTCTAAATTACGGAGAGGCAGCAGCCATGCACGCCGGGTCAAAGCAATCGGCAAAGCCGTTAGCCGAGTGGTTTATATCCTTCTACGATGGGTTTGCAAAGAACAACCGCATATGGTATTTTTACATGGATCGGCCACTCTTCGAGCTTCCATTGAATTCAACTGGAAGAGATCAACTCGACAAATACCCCAAGTGCGGGGACTTGTTCACAATCGCTATCGATCCTTGCATCCCTCGCCGACTGGGATCCACCAGGGGCCGATTAGTGACCCGGAGTTATGAGTTTTACTACCCTATGTTGGCTGCCCGATAGTTAGGACTTGGGCAACGCCCATCGGCGTTATTATGCCGATAAGATTGAGACAAGGGGAATAGTGGACCAGCCCCAATCATGAGCAAATTGATAAACATAGCTGGTCCCCTCTCGGCGATTGGTGACATGGTGTTGGCATACAAAAAGAGCACAACCTATGACCGTTGGTGGGTCGAGATCAAACACAACATCTCCATGAGAGGTCTTCCCACTTCTTCACCTCGCTGTTGCTGGATGAAATCTCTTCGAAGTCTCATACTTCAAGTTACTCTTCCTTTCGATTATCACCCGATTTAATTTGTCAATACTTATAGAAAATCCTCTTTTATTTTCTCGGTGTGACTCGAAACGAACGAACGACGGTGAGCAACTCGGATCCCTATCGAATACCGTCCTGTGTCGCCGAACGGTGCGGGCTAGCTCCATCGGCCATCGGCCGGGATGCGCCCAACCGAAGACCTTGCTGCACGGACGACGCGCCACCGTTGGCCCGGCAAAAACGAGCCGCTCAAGCACAAAACCATCACGCACCGACCAAGAAGCAAAAGAAGAAGCAGCGACCGCACCGCCGACGACGCCTCCCGTCGATAGACCGCAGTGTCGACTGGTCCTAAACGAGGAGGTCGCAGATGAAGAGATGTTGGCAGCTATCGGAGAGGCGGCCGAATCTAGCAATTCGAGCCACAACCTGATCAACCTTCCAGCCGACAGCCCGCCAGCTCCAAGCCCTCCTGTGAAGAAACAAGGTAATCCTTTGTCTTGTTATACTCAGCTTTCAATATAACACCATCTTGTACTTAGCCAAATATATTTTGCACAGGTCAAAAAGCTTGCCCGCCGTCCTCCGCGTCGCGCCTCAACGGTAATCATCTCCCTCGGTTACATCTTAGCTTTCGACCCCGCCGACTTGACATCTAACACTTGTTTCTTACAGCCTTCTCTCATCTCCATCGGCCCCCCGTCGGCTACCCTCCGTGCGTGGAGCGAACACACGGCATCGGTCATAGGAGGTCAAGAGGCTGGAGACGTTACAGGGCCTGGCCGACGAACAAGCCGATGCAAGAACCCAAATTGGCAGCCTGTCGAAGAAGACATCGCTCATCAATTCGCGCCGAAAAGAAGCCGATCTCGATGCCCACAAAGAAGAGTAAGTTGATCCCTCTTCCCTCTCATAATACTTGGAATAATCACCATCTCAACCACGGCTTAAACCCGTTGTCCCCTTTGTGCAGCCTTTGGCCGACCCGCTCTCCTTTGATATCAAGGAATTTCTCGGTGATGAGGAAGGGGAAGCCACCACCGCACAAAGCCCCGCCGATGAGCTCGAGAGAAACTTCAAGACATACGCCGTCGGCTGGACATCGATGTGAACAGTGGTGGATGAGTGCGGATCGGCCAAGTGCCGATTCTTTGAAATCGAAAGCCAACTCCCCAAAGATCTCGCCACCAAGATGTCCACCGCCGTTTGTATTGATCAGCATCGGCCAAGGCTTGGGCGTGCGATGAAAAGAATGATCGAAAGGCTTGCCCAAGCCGACATGACGGCCAAGATCAATGATGCAGCGGGAGCGTGGAGGCCGAGAAGATAAAATTGAATGAGCTGAAGGTCGGCCACACCACATCTTAGGCTCGGATCACCGGTTTGAAAGCCGAAGAAGCGACCGCTGCAACGGCTAGAGCAATGCCGGGCTAACATCGTAGCCGAAGAAAAGATGCTAGCTGATCTGCCCAAAGCTACCGAGGACCAAACAGGCAAGCTAAAGGCCGCCATTAAGCACCTAAAAGAACTTCATAAATCGGCCAAGGTGATCCCTGGCTCCGACGCCAAAGACCAAGCCGTCATCGAAGAAATTAAGGCGATTCAAGCTGCAGCGCTGTCGGCCATAGATGCGTTCCTGGCTGAGTAGCCGATGTAGTAGACTTAAGCCCTTCTGAAAAGGTCTTGTGTAATCGGCTCAAACTGCTGATCCGATGTAATAGACTTGGGTTCAGCACTAAAGGAATTTTGTGTAATCGGCTCCGTTGGTCTGTAATTAACTATATCATGATAATTTTCAAAATCCGTTGAAAGCTTGAAAATTTTGCAAATTTTGTCTGCTCGCCTTCTTAATCGTGATTGCTTGTATATATATGCCCCCTAATTTCGTTGATGTTCGATGTCGATGAAATTATGGACTTAATACACTTGCGTTCGATGTCGTAACCGTCGGCCATCACCAGCCCGATTATAGGGAACTAGGGAAAAAAACTTGGCTTGAGGATTATCTAAAGGCGATGCTTGCTCGAGACAAGACATCGGCTAACACAAATCTATGAGTTGATCCATACACTTGGGTAATATTTCTTTAAATATTTGCCGTTCAGAGCCCTTCCAAACACTTCTCCATCCAGACCCTCTAGCATATAAGCTCCTTTAGAGACACATTTGTGGATCTTGAAAGACCCTTCCCAATTAGGTGACCACTTGCCGAATTTATTGTCTCTTGTTCCAATCGGCAATATCAGTTTCCAAACGAGTTTGCCCTCTTCAAAAGACTTAGGTACAACTTTCTTATTATAATGACGGACTACTCGTTCTTTATCCCTTGTTACTTTTTCCAAGGCCCTCATCCTTGATAAGACTAGGTCCTCTGACTCATCCAGCATCAAGTGATAATAATCATCTGCTATAAGTTGATCCTATAGCTGAACTCGTCTCGAGCCGATGATATTTTCCCATGGCAGCACTGCCTCGTGCCCATAGACCAAGGCTGAATTTGCTTCTCCTCGAGTAATAGATCGAAGATCCTATCGGCCTTGGTGATGTCAAAATCGTATTTCTTCTCTTTGGTCGTCTTCGTAGCCATTGACGAGCGATGGCCTTTTTATTCTTTGCCCATTGGGCTGCGCCACCTCTACATCCTCGTCGTTAGAATCGGAGTCGACTCAACGATGACTTGAGTTATGTTTTTGACGGCCTTCCTGGTGTCTTGAAATCTTTGTTCATGGGCCGTCACCTTCTGTGCCAGATGTGCCAGGCTGTTGAAGTCTTGAGCGAAGAAGCGCTCGCGGATCGACGCGATCAGGCCATGGAAGGCCAAATCGGCTACTGGGCATCCGACACCAGGCTGTAGCATCGGTTCCTTATCTCTCGAAGCGTTGAATGTACTCTTGAACCAACTCGTTGTGCTTCGCACGATCTTTGGTGAGGTCCGACAACTTCATTACATGGTTGCCGGTGTAGAAGTAGCTACGAAATTGTTTCTCGAGATCGGCCCAGCTCTCATTGAGTTGTAAGGCATGAAGAGAACCAGGTGAAAGCCGATCCCGAAAGAGACAGAGGGACAACCGGACTCTCAAGGCGTCTGTAGCCGATGCTTCACCGCACTGCGCTAAGAAATGGCTGACGTGCTCCTAGGTTGATACGTTGTCTTGCCCTGAAAATTTTGAAAAGTCTGGGATTTTGTACTAGTTGGGCAATGGAATCCGCTCAAAATGCTCCGGGTAAGGATACCGATACATGTTCCCTAAGTCCTTTTGCTTGAGGCCGAATTGATCGCGCATGACGTCCGCAATCAAATCGGCCCAGGTCCGGTTGTCCTGCTGTATCGGCTCGTATGGATCATATGGTGCGGGTGCTTGCCGATATAGTGGTGGTGGCGTCTAAGGCCTGTAGTGATGATCTTGGTGGCCTCCTTGATACTAGTAGTGGAACGGGTGATCGGCGGGAGGTGGCCGATTTGCCGGTGGTGGTGTTGGTGGGCCCAGGAACAGTTGTCGGCCACTGGCGTTGTACTGTCTATCCAGGCCGATCTGGGCAATCGGCTCTAACTGCCGATTATCGTCGAACATGTTGGCGATCTAATCCTGGGGCAGCGGTTGTTGTCGGTTCAGCATGGTGATCATCGGCCTGCGGCCGATCCGCCGGATTTGGTGGCCGAGTGACCCTCCCCGCGCTCCCGGTTGTCTTGCCGTGGTGGAATCGCCGATTTCGGGTGACTAATGTCCTGTAACCAGGAAACTGGCCATCTGTGAAGTAGGTGGGCCCCCGTTGCAGTTGATCGGCTATCTTGGCATCGACCACAGTGGCAATCATATTGTTAAGGGTGTTGACAAGAATGCCACTCTGGTTTACCAGCGCATGGTGGACAGCCGAATCGATTCGGTCTTGCAAAGTATGTAGGCCCGAATCGTCTTGTTCTTGAGTCGTCTCCTCGCCTTCTGTTTGCCCTTTGATCCACCGGAGGAGGACGCCTTGAGTTCATCCATGCTGAACTTGTACTTTTGATGCACGGCCCCGGACCTTGTCAGGTAAACGACCGTAGGTAGTTGGCCTGGAGCTCTTCTACCATCTTTTTGTAGTCGACCTGTTGTTCAGCCGACAATTCCTCCATCTTCACAGGCACGATGTTGTCCTGAGAAACGTTGGGGCTCTTGAGGTCGACCATCTTGGCAGCTGCGTCGATGTGTCCGAGCCGAGTTAATAGAGATAGTCCCACTGGGCGTGCCAAGAAGCGTGTTGACGAGAAATTTCTCTCACGCGCGGCTCAGGGAGATCGCTTAAGTCCAGCAGGTCCTTCTCGGCTACCTATGCTTTGTACAAGGTGTGCCGCTTGGTTTTATCTCGTTAACCAACAAGAAAAATAGAGATATATGCGTTAAGTGTTAAGTTATATCCTACTGGATCGGCTGCAAGAGTCAATTTACATATATATGTTATCCCGAAGTGTATTTAAACCAAGTGACTAGAATAGATCGGCGCAGAGACAGATAAGCACGTAATCCAAATATACAACGGGATAATAAATATATGCTTTAACAATTTAGCTGATGTCTTAAGTCCAACTGTGAATCGGCTAATACTCCGATTTATCTTATGAAAAGATATTGATCGAGCTAAATGCGCTAAACCTAGATCGTCCTGGGTAGCCGACAAACCGATTCTGGCTTAGGGCACTTAACTAGAGCAAGATCTTAATATAAGAGGTGGTTTTAATGAATCTGATAGCAAAATATACCAAAAGAATATTAAAACAGATAAGGCCGGCTGAAACCCCGACGCTATCTCTAAACATATACATCTAGCCGAATAGATCATAAAAGGTCTAAAACGACTTAATATATCAATGTGGATGCAGCATTAAGTATAAAAAGAACAATCGATCTACTGTAGCTGATGTAAATACCTCGAGATTGGATATCGCATATAATTTAGGCCAAGCCTTAGATCTAGTTCTATCGGCGCCGATTCTTGACGAAACAAGCCGATGTCGAGATAGATCTAAACATTGTTCTAGATTATATGCGATATATGATAACTAGCGCAGCATAAATCATCGAATTTAGATTGTCATAACGATGGAAGCACTAAATTCGACGAGATACACCACTAATGACAAACATTTACCTTAACTTGGGGATCGGAACGATGCAGCCCGAAGTCGGATCAGTTGTTCGTCTGAAGAAAAAGGAGGCGATGCGCCGAAGGTTGTATTGATTGTGTGAATGAATAATTACAGGGATCTCGGGTCCTATTTATACCCAAGAATAACATTATCTATACAGACCCTGAACTCTATCTAAACTACTTATTTAAAATACGACAATACCCCGGGATAAGGACCCATGCCGCATTACAATAAACATTCTTAACAAATTCCTAATTTATAGATACAATTTCCGTTACGGGACTCTATCCATAGATGGCAATATCTTTTAACACGCAATTTGGAAACCGAACCTTCTATTTATCTCCACGCTTTCCGTCGGGACCGGTCCCACTTCTCCTTGACCCAGAATCGGCTATCGGCTGTCTTAGTATGACTCGCTCTCAGCCGACGGGCTCTGTAGCCGATTCAGACTTAGACGATTCTGGTTCCCTCTCTTCTCAGATCACGTTTCTTCTCCAATTCCGCTTCAATCTTTGTTTCAAACCCGGGAGTTAGGTTACCAAATTTGGTCGTTAACAAGAGGACCCTAGCGGGACCATCCGCCACGCTCTCCCCGCATGGCATCGAGCAAAGGCGGCTCCACGGACCAGTGTTCATCCACACAGTAACCGCTGCCCACCAACTTTGTCATGATGGTGGAGGCGGTGTCCGACGACGAGATCATGGGCTCTCAGAAGTCTGATGCTCACCGCAACGCGTGCCGTTCTCGTAACGCGGGGAGAGTTGCATGGCGTGAGCAGGCTCGTCGCCCTCACGTTCAGCCCCAGCGCCTGGAGTCTGACTTCACGATGGAGTTTGAGGAACACCAGGTTTTCCAGACACCGGCGACCAACTTGGTTGCCATTGAGCATGCCCTCAACGGTCTTCCCGACTCTCCGGAGATCCGGAAGGCCATGGCTATGACCTAGGCCACCGCAGCACGCCTTAATGTCCCGGCCTGCTCGAGCGCCTCCCGGGAGCGCTCGATGCTTGAGGTCACGACAACAACAGAATGCCGGTCATTTGGCCTTCCCATGTCCTACGGCGGGCGCAGCCATGAGGACCGTGGTTCCCCCCGTGGGCATGCCTCGATGCTCCCTGAGTGCTCGCACGACTGAGCATCAAGGGAGCTCCCACACGGTGATCTGCGTGAGGTGATCACGCAGAGGATGGATGCCCGCAACACCATCGAGTGGCGTGCCGCCGATCGGAGGCGTCAGGAGATACGACGACGGGATGAGTACGAACTGTTGCATGGACCTCCTGACGGCGTGCCCGATCCCGCACACCGCATGATGGCTTTGTGGCTTTCACTGCCAAGCTCCTGCAGGTCACGTGGCCCAAGGGTTTCCGCCCGATGGGAATAGAGCCATACGACGTCAAGACCGATCCCACCTTGTGGCTCCACTGTATTGCACGGCTGTTCAAACCGCAAATGGTGACGATCGCGTCATAGCCAACTTCTCCCGGTCATGCTGGCGCCAACGGCCATCAACTGGCTTACCGGTCTACCCAAGGATGAGCTTTGCGGCCACCGCTACGACCTCGGGCGAGTCCGGCAAGGCCCCACCGAGTCCATTCGAGAGTACATCCGGTGTTTCTCGGAGCGCCAAAACTCTGTTGCGAGCATTTCGACAGTGACATCATGCGAATATTCTCCGAGGGCCTTCGAAGACCCTCGAGCTATTTTGCTTTCTCGCTCGGACGAAGCCAACCACCCCGGCCCAAATGTTTGCCATCACCGAGGGCTTCGCCGATGCCGAGGACGCCGAGAACCACCATGGTGCCCGGGCTGTTCCCGCCTCCCAAGGGAGTCAAAGGGAAAGGAGCGGCCGACTCTCCACGGCGCGCCGAGGGAGGTCGGATCGCCGCCTGCGTTAGCGGGATCGGAGAGATGATGCGAAACGCTAGCCTACCATGAAAGTTGTGTCCCTCGAGGGATCGAGCTCGATGGGGGAACCCTTGGGGGAACATTGGGAAGCGCTCGACAAGCCATGCTTCCCGCATCCGGACGGAACCCACACCATTCGGCGGTGCTACTCCCTCCAAGACCAAATGGTCCGAGAGGCTCAAAACCTCCGACCTCCAAGGCCACGGAAGGGGAGGAGTGCAGACCTGAAGTGCCGAAAAGGGGACCAGCGACGGGAGGACGGCTTCGAGGAGCCGACCCACACTTTCAATATGATCCTCGATGGCGAGGCAACCTCGGAGTGTCGACGCCAGCAAAAGCTCCTTTCTCATCACGTGAACACCATCTCGATTGACTCACCTGAGCGCCTTCGATGGTCAGAGGTTTCGATCTCTTTCTCTTGAGCAAACCAATGGACCGACGTCCCAAAGCCAAGTCGGTTCCCATTGGTGGTGGACCCAGTGATGCTCAAGGTGTGCCTCAAGCTTGTTCTAGTCGACGGAGGGAGCGGCATCAACGTCCTCTTCAGAGGAACCCTTTGTGAGCTCGGAGTCTCCCTCTCCACCCTTGAGCCTACGGACTCGCCGTTTTATGGCATCGTCCCGGGTCGAGGAAGCCTGCCCCTCGGTATGATTTCCCTCCCCATGACGCTCGAAACATGGGAGAACTTCCACACCGAGTTCATCGGGTTCTACGTGGCCAACTTCGAGATGGCCTACCATGCGGTACTCGGCCGTCCGCCCTCGCCAAGTTCATGGCGATTCCCACTATACGTACCGATTCTCAAGGTGCCGGTTCCCAGGGTAATTCTCCATGCGAGGTGATATCGCCACGTCCCATGCCTGTGAATCCGAGAGCCTTGCCCTCGGCGAGGCAGCCGACCCACCGGCCTGGGTAGGCAGATTTCCTCCCTCGCGTGCTGACCCAAAAGGGAAGGCACCAATGATCGAGGATGACCCAAGTCCGGCACGGCCGGCCAGTCGAGGCCCTCCGCCGGTCCGTCGAGTACAAGGCCGTCTCCCTCTCCGACACCGATCCCTCCAAGACGGCGCGCCTGATCGGCTCACACCTCGGGGAGAAATAGGAAAGCGCGCTCGTCAATTTCCTACGTGCGAACATCGATATGTTTTCTTGGAAACCAGAGGACATGCCGGGAGTACCCAAGAAGTTGGTCGAGCATGAGCTTCATGTTCCCCTCGACGCCAAGCTGGTCAGGCAAAGAGTGCGATGGTTTGCCCAGGAGAGTAAGGACGAGATCCGAAAGGAATTTACTCGACTTCTAGACGTGGGTTTCATTCGGGAAGTGCACCACCCGAATTGGTTAGCCAATCCGGTCCTTGTAAGGAAGAAAAAGGGAAATGGAGAATGTGTGTTGACTACACCGATCATAACGAGGCATTGTCCTAAAGACCCGTTTACTCTTTCCCGCATCAATCAAGCCGTCGACTCTACCGCAGCTATTCCCTCCCGTGTTTCTTGGATTGCTACTGTGCTTTCACCGATAGGCCTCAAAGCATCCGACCAGAGAAGACGTCTTTCATTATGCCATTCGGGGCCTTCTATTACACCACGATGGCTTTCGGTCTAAAGAACGCCGAGTCGACCTATCAGCGAGCCGTTCAGCATTGTTTAGCCAGCCATATTGGTTGTCATGTTGAAGCTTATGTGGATGATGTAGTGATCAAGACACGGGTCCCCGACAATCTCTTGCCCGACATAGCGT
>JAIFGZ020000675.1:0-107125 GCA_019925245.2 Oryza australiensis | reverse complement strand
GTAATGTGATTACGTCGAAGCAATTTCCATATAACTCGGTTTGAGTTGGGTTCGAGATAGCGTTCCTTGATAGTGTATCGGAACGGTATAATGTGATTATGCCGAAGCTATCTCGTAGTCCGATCTTGTTAGCTGCCTCGCGCCTACGCAAACCATCTCCCTTGATAGTGTATCGGGACGGCATAATATGATTACGCCGATATGGTTTCCGTAAGCGATTTCATAGATTGGATCTATGAATTTCGTGTGGTGTTCCCCTCGACCCCCGCTCGCTAACCGGCTAGCGGGACCGCCGTGTGCGTACCCCCTTATAGGTCGTCTCGATGCCGTAGCTCGCGATAAGTAGAAAACGTTTCTACGCCTAACTTGTTTTTGCGAGAGAATGCTTTGAGATGGTATGGCCCTATTGTATGTATGAGATGTATGAGATGCATGTGATGCATGTAATATTCTTTCATATGTGCAATCCCTGTAATAGTTTTTCATACGTGCAATGCTTGTAATATTCTTTCACGACCTGCGAGTCTATGTAATCTTCAATTAGAGCTTCTATAGTAGTAGCTTAGTTTGAAGAAATCAAGCATTCGGCACTCGAAAGAACGGTGATGAAGATGAAGATCCCGTACACCGGCATGGAGATGGAGATCACCATGTGAAGGGGGCCATACTATTTCACTATATGCTATTCTTCTTGCTTTCATATGTGATATGTTTGTTTGATAGGATAGCATCCCTCACAAAATTAAGTAGTAATGATGCCCTTCCAAATGTTGCACCCGTCACCGTTATGCTCGTCAATGGTGGGTCCGCCAAAGAAGAGTGCCATTCTCTATCATAACACGAGGGGTATATGTCGACATATACATGCAGGAGCATTTGGTTTACTTAACAAGGCTATCAAAACAGTTTTGGGCCTTGGGGCATAGGTTGGCGCCGGGGCATGGAGATGCCACACCAACAACAAGAGTCACATAGAGATGTGATTAGCAAGGTGTTGCTTACCGATGTTACTAATTTTCTAGCAAGTGATGCCAAAGCTCACTAGAAAATTAATTAACATGTGGATCTTGACCCAATACATAACCTAGAGGGAAGGTGGAAAATACGTAATGGGAGTCTAATGTTAAATTGTTTAACAATAGACATAGCATAAACATTGTGCTAAACTTTGCTTTTTCTATTGTAGAATAAATGGCTACTAATACTACACCCGTACCTTTAATTTGCGATCTATTCTCGAAAAGGAAAAATTAAATGGAACAAACTTTATGGATTGGTATCGCAACTTGAGAATTGTTCTCAAGCAAGAGCGTAAGGAGTACGTTCTTGAAGTATCTTATCCGGAGGATTTGCAAAATAATGCCACTGCAACGCGCACGGAGAGCTTACGAGAAGCACACCAATGATGCCCTAGACATAAGCCGTCTCATGCTAGCTACAATGTCCCCCGAGCTTCGAAGCAATATGAGAGCAACGATGCTCACACTATTATTCAGGACTGCGTGGCATGTTTGAGAACCAAGCTCGGGCCGAGAGGTTCAACACCTCAAAGTCCTTGTTTGCGTGCGACTTGTTGAGGGGAATCCCGTCGACCGCATGTGATAAAGATGATTGGCTATATCGAGAGTCCGGAAAACTAGGTTTTCCCCTTAGCCAAGAGTTGGCTACCGATGTGATTCTCCGCGCTCCCTCCGAGCTTCGAGCCATTCATATTAAACTATCACATGAACAATATGGATAGAACCTTGGCTGAATTGCATGGGATGCTAAAGACAGTGAGGAGAGTATCCGAAAAACGGTCATCATGTGATGATGATGCAAAAGGCAAAGCGCAAACCACTTGTCAAGAAACTTTGCACCAAGAGGAAGTTAACTCCCGATGAGATCGCGAGTGCCTCCAATGCAAAGAAGGGCAAGAAGGGGTCGGCGGCATCGATGCCGTTTGCTTCTATTGCAAGGAGACAGCCATTGGAAGAGGAACTGCAAGAAGTACATGGAGGATCTCAAAAAGAAGCAAAGTACGACTTCGCTCAGTATTAATGTTATAGACATTAATCTTGCCACTTCACCTACCGACTCTTGGGTATTTGATACCGGATCGTAGCTCATATTTGCAAATCGTGCGGGAATGAGAAGAAGTAGAGGATTGAGAAGGGGCGAGGTGAACCTACGCGTCGGCAATGGAGCAAGCGTTGCTACGGCGCTTGTTGTCGGCACGATACCACTTCATCTACCTTCAGATTAGTTTTGGAATTGAATAATTGTTATTGTGTTCCAACACTATGTCAAAACGTTATTTCCGCTTCATGTTTGCAAGCGGAAGGACATGATTTTAGATCAATGAACAATGGTTGTTCAATATATCTCGAGATATGTTCTATTTTCTTGCTCCATTGGTGAATGGATTATACGTTTTGAATCTTGAAGCATCTCCCATCTATAACATTAATACGTAAAGGCAACTCTCTAATGATATAAACCCCACGTTTATCCGGCATTGTCGCTTAGGCCATATAAATAAGAAACGCATGGAGAAGCTCCATAAGGATGGATTGCTTCACTCTTTTGATTTTGAATCATTTGAGACATGTGAGTCTTGTTTACTTGGTAAGATGACAAAGACACCTTTCACGGGACATAGTGAGAGAGCAAGTGACTTATTGGCACTCGTACATACCGATGTATGTGGACCAATGAGCTCAACGGCCGAGGTGGTTATCGCATTTTATTACCTTTACCGATGACTTTAGTAGATATGGTTATATCTACTTAATGAGGCATAAGTCCGAATCCTTTGAAAAGTTCAAAGAATTCCAGAATGAAGTACGTAATCATTTAGGGAAAACAATCAAGTTTCTACGATCGCTTCGTGGAGGGGAATACTTGAGCCAAGAGTTTGGTAATCATCCGAAAGATTGTGGAATTGTTCCACGCTTGACTCCACCAGAACTCCACAATGGAACGAGTGTCCGAACGGAGAAATCGCACCTTGTTGGACATGGTGCGGTCGATGATGAGCCAAAGTGATCTTCCGTTATCCTTCGGGGATATGCTCTTGAAACATGCGCTCACACTAAATAGAGTTCCATCTAAGTCGGTTGAAAAGACACCATATGAGATATGGACAGGGCAACCCCTAGTTTGTCTTTTCTCAAAATTTGGGGATGCGAAGCTTATGTAAAATGTTTACATCCGACAAGCTCACACCCAAATCGACAAGTGCTTCTTTGTGGGATATCCTAAGGAAACTAAGGGATATTACTTTTATAATCGGGAACAAGGCAAAGTGTTTGTCGCCCGACACGGTGTCTTCTTGGAGAAAGAGTTTCTTTCAAGAAGGGTCAAGGGGAGCAGGGTGCATCTTGAAGAAGTTCAAGAAACACCGGAAAATGTTTCGCGACCACGTAACCACAACAGAGGTGCAAAGTGTTGCGCCACCGCTTGTAGATACACCAGCCCCACGGAGGTCCGAAAGATCACGTCGTGCGCCCGACAGTACACAAAGCGGAACAACGTGATATATTGTTGTTAGACAACGATGAACCTAAGACCTATGAGGAAGCGATGGTGGGACCCGATTCCAACAAGTGGCTTGGAGCCATGAAATCCGAAATAGAATCCATGTACGACAATCAAGTTTGGAACTTGGTTGATCCACTGATGGTGTCAAAACCATTGAGTGTAAATGGGTTTTTAAGAAAAGGCCGATATGGATGGAAATGTTCACATCTATAAGGCGCGATTGGTGGCGAAAGGTTTTAAACAGATTCAAGGAGTTGATTATGATGAAACCTTCTCGCCCGTCGCAATGCTTAAATCTATTCGGATTATCCTAGCGATTGCTGCATATTTCGATTATGAGATATGGCGATGGATGTCAAAACGGCTTTCCTAAATGGAAACCTAAGCGAGGATGTATACATGATACAACCTCGGGGTTTTGTCGATCCGAATCACTGGAAAGATATGCAAGCTACGAAATCCATTTATGGATTGAAGCAAGCATCTCGGAGTTGGAATATTCATTTTGATGAAGTAATCAAAGGGTTTCGTTTCATCAAAAATGAAGAAGAGTCCTGTGTTTACAAAAAGGTCAGTGGGAGCGCAATTGTATTTCTAATCTTATATGTGGATGACATATTACTGATTGGAAATGATATCCCTATGCTTGAATCCGTCAAGTCTTCATTGAAAAATAGTTTTTCCATGAAAGACTTAGGGAGGCAGCATATATATTAGCATTCGGATCTATAGAGATAGATCCAAGAGGCTAATTGGATTAAGCCAAAGTACATTCATTGACAAGGTGTTGAAAAGGTTCAACATGCATGATTCCGGAAAGGTTTCTTGCCCATGTCACATGGCATTAATCTTAGCAAGAATCGGTGTCCTCGAGACACATGATGAGCGGAATAAGATGGGTATGGTTCCATATGCTTCGGCAATTGGATCCATCATGTATGCCATGCTTTGTACACGCCCGCATGTCTCGTACGCTTTGAGTGCTACGAGCGAGATACCGCCGATCTGGTGAAGGTCACTGGATCGCAGTAAAGAATATCCTTAAGTACTTGAGAAGAACTAAGGATATGTTCCTAGTCTGTGGAGGTGAAGAAGAGCTCGTTGTAAGTGGTTACACCGATGCTAGCTTCCAAATGGACAAGGATGATTATAGATCGCAATCTGGGTTCGTGTTCTGCCCGAACGGAGGCGCAGTCACTGGAAGAGTTCCAAGCGGTGTCGAAACTTGGTTTCGGCAATATATTTTTCTCGGGGTCGCATCAAGATCGCCAAGCACAATGGGTTAGAAAAGAAGAAGATTTAGACAGTTCAGCCCTCTCGTGAGGTAATACCCTACTCCTGTTTCGGTGGATTCGATCCGCCGAGTGTCTTTATTGATCTCGTGATCTAAAGCTCTTGCTTATGAAGTCGTATCTAGAATCTAATCTCCGATCAAGTCTAAGATATCCCTCAAGGGACGCCCCTTACCCCCTTATATAGTCTTGGGAGGAAGGGTTTACAAATCGGAAACCCTATCTTACTCTAAGACGGTTTCCTCAATCTTACCAAACCGTGACTATAGGCCGATTGCCTTATCTCTATCGGCAACCGTAACACCTAAGTTAAGTTCGGCTTACAGATATAGCAGGCGCAATCTATCCCTACCTCCATCGGATAAGCTTGCCATGTGGATACCCGATTGCCACAATCTCCACAAGTAGCCCCCGAGTCCTTTTCGCCGACGAGACAACTCAGCTTCGGACCAAAGTAGCACTCAACCAAAAATCTCTTTGACCGAGTGCCTTTGGCGCCGAGTGATTCCTTCATCTCTGCTGAATCTTCCCGAGTGGCTCCAAAGACGTGAAGGGCTGAAAAATTTCTCGAAATAAGTATCTAGGTGCATCTCCGATGCACCTAATTATAGGTGTAGCCCCCGACTATGTGGTTAGTCAAAAATAGACTAAGCATATAGTCAAGAACTATAAAAAATTATTCTCATGTAGATGCCTAGCTCATGCTAAAGCAATCATAGAAATCTCATTACTCAGCAAGTTCATACTCGACCGAGTGAATTTGCCCGAGTCATCTCGTAACAAATAATTCAATCATCCCTCATGGGTAAAAAGCACTCGGTAAACTTTTGCTCAACCGAGTGGATTCGCCCGAGTAATCCCGGAATAAATATTTCATTCATCCCTCATGGGAAAACAAGTTCTTTCAATCATATGAAAAATATGACCAAGTTATTAAATAGTTTTTGCCATAATACTGGTCTCAATCTTATAAAGATCTTCACCAAGGTGGAAAATAAACAACATCGGCAAGATTACCCGACCAAATGCTGAAAAACCAAACAGCCCTTGTTCATCAAGGCGGCTATAAAAACTCTGCTTGTTGGTCACCTTCCAAATTGCATCGCGCCAACTTCTCATGAAGTTAAGCGAACCGCGGTATGGAAGGATCTTTTAAAGTATAGGGCACTCGGATACGCGCATATTGCCGTGGCAAATCGCTTAAGCTCATCCGCTTAAGTCCCTAAGGACACATATCGGACCACACCTTAGCCGGGCCGTAGATTTTCTTATGGGCTCGGCCCACTCACCGAAAAACCTAGCGCAACCCTCAAATCTTTCTTTATAAAGACACGAGGTCGTCCCCGCCTCTTCATCTTCCAAAATTCCCCTTCTCGCAATCACGCTCATCGGTTCATTGCGGAGAACCCTAGGCTTGCGCGCTTCTCGGTCCATCCGCCAAGAAGCTTGCTTGCCATGACAACTAGCTTCGCAGCCAAAACTCCCACATCCATCGCCCAAGATCTAGCCTTTCTCGCCGATCCGCTCCCCAACAACCTCGCTCTCATGGCGAGAGGAGAAGAGGATTCCGTTCGACCAATGGGCCACCTCGGATGTGAGGGAATACACCCTCAAGGAGATGGTAAAGCACGGCGTGCTTCCGCCGAAGGAACTTGTGGGATGGCGCCCGGCGGCGGGGAGGACTTCCCGACCCCAAACACCGGTGAGCTCGTTGTCTTTACTTCCTTTTTCTATTGCGGATTCAGTCTTCCCACCTCCGAATTCTTTCGGGGCTCTTGGACTATTATGGCCTTCACATCTACCATTTGAACCCCAACTCGATGCTTCACATAGCACTCTTTATTCATGTATGTGAAGCCTTCCTTGGCGTTCTTCCTCATTTCAATCTGCTCGTCGTATGTTCTACCCGAAACCCCATCGAACAAGGATCAACCTTGCGTCGTTGGTGGGGCAGCTTTCGCTTTGCGGATCTCTCCGCAAAGACTACTTCTCTCTCCCTTGAAATCCTCGAACAAAGGCGCACGCGAACCGGTTCTACATCAGCAATCTTGAACCCATTTCCCGCCTTTGTCGGTCTTCCTCCCCGTCCCCAAGCCATCTTGGAGCACCGTCCCGTACCCATGAATGGGATGAAGCCAACGATCCGCTCGCGAAGATCCCGGCGATGAAGAAGAGGAACCTTCGCGGGGAACAAATCACTCGGCACTTCATCGAGTGCCGATCGGCGCCGATCAAAGAGCGGTCGAAGCCGGCCTTCGAGTATGAAGGCGGAACGGACCCCAATCGGGAGGACCCGGATCCACTCACATACGAGATCCTCGAAGATCCGGATGTACAAGCTCTTCTCATCCGGGATCTCGCCGAGCGGGCCCTCATACTACCAGTCCTCCCATTCAAGCATCCATCGACCTCCTCCTCCGTAAGCCGATTGGATGCTTCATAGTATCTTTCGATCTTGACGTCTTGTCGCTTAATGTTGCTCTTTCCCTTTTCTGCAGAAAACGCCTCTATCACCTCCAAGCCATATAAGGTGGCTCATGATGACGCGCCACGTCGTCCCGTCAAGAAGCCAACCGGCGGGATCAAGATCCAAGCCGATCCAGCCGGGAAGCGGGCGGCGTCGAGTGAGGACTCGAACAAGCGCGCAAGTAAAAGGCGGCGATCATCGAGGACTCGGATGACGACGTCCCGCTCCTCCGGCCGAGACCCCGCCTCTAAGGCGTTCGCCGCGGACCGCACCGAAGATCCGCCGGTCATCCGTAAGCTCCGAAACCAAAGTCCCGAGCTCTTTCGCAGAAAATTTTCTTTATCTTCGTTGTGTTTACTTGTGCAGGAGTCCCTGGGACATAGATCCTGCCGGAGGGGGTGAAGGGCCGACCCCGCCGCCGCTCCCGAAGTGCCAAGGCCGTCGAGCCAAACCCCGAGCCCGCAACCGAGTGCGAGCATTCCGGAGAAGCATCCTTCTCCTCGAAGGAGAGCGCCCCTAGGGAGGAGCCCCCCACCGCGCCAGTGGTATCCCGACCGGAAACCGCGCCGCCGAAGAGCCCACGGCTGCGGCCCGAGCGCCCCGACCGAGGGTCACTCGCGCAGGGCCCGAAGAAGAAGAAGAGCCCGCTGCCCCACCTAGGCGGCACCACCGAAACCGGTGAGACTTGCTTCGAACTTTCCTTCGTTCTTTCAATTTTGAATCCTTCATGTCTTCATTGGTCTTTCTTGTTTGCCACCACGGTAGAAGAGATCCCCGCACTACGCCCCGCCGAGACCCGGGTTCCTCCGATCGAATCGAGTGGCGGGACTCTAAGGCGAGAGACAGGGCATCATCCTCGACCGGCAGGAAAAGGATGAAAGGGATGCCCTCGTCGAGAGCCTGAATGAGGCGACCCGACCGCTCAACGTAAGCCTTCATCTTTCTTTTTGATTATATCTTCGTGATTCTTCGATCATTCTTCGCTTTGCATGCGTAAAGAATATTGTCGTTCGATGGCAAAATCCGAGGTGCCGGAAAAGCCGGTGCCTCACTTAAACTCCTTGGAGGACGTTCAGCGACAGCCGAAGGTCACTCGGGAGGAGGCCGCTTCGAGGAGGCCGCTTTAAGGAAGGAGATCTCGGAGCTTCGGGAGGCGAACCTCGACCTCCGCGGATCAATCGGAAGTAAGCCCGCCTCTCCCAGCTTTATCATGATTCTTTTGCTGATCTTGTCGCTTGATAACCTTCTTTCGTTGTAGAAAATTCTTCGGAGGTCCACTCGCTTCAAGTCCAGTGGAAGCGGTCAACCTTGACAAGGCCGAAATGGAGGCCGAATTTGAAGGTAACCTACTTTGAAGTCAAATCCCGTGTGTGCTTCATTTCCGAGTGCCTTAACCGATCTAGGACTCCTTGCGCTTATAAAATGAAGACCCGAGCCCAATACGACGTCTTGCTTGGGCGGATCAAGTCCACGACGAGATACGGGAAGAGGTCGCTAACGCCGCCACGCCGATCTTAACATCCTTGTTTGATCAAGGAGTTGGGGCCAGCTCGCTGGGCCAATCGAGATCTTCGACAAGCTCCACTGCTCCCGAGCAAGATTCGAAGAACATCACCGAAGCGCCAACATGGGGGCTGGTCTGGCTCTTGCACGACTGTCCTCTACTACCCCGAGTGGATATTCATTCAATCGGGAGGGCTTTGCCGAGGGACAACGATGAGCAGCCTTAGATATGCTCGCGAGGCGCAAGAGGCGGCGAAGAAGATCTTTGGATGTAGTGAACAATTTTAAACTCGAGCCGTATTCGACTTTGCTTTGTGAATGTCATGTAATCGTAACACTCGACATGGAATCTTTGTGACTATTTTTAGTTTATTTATGTCAATGCCTTGATTCGAGCCTTTGCGTGAAATTTCTTAAGTAGTTTTCGTCGGCTGTCATCAAGCCTAGGCTCGATTAGGTCATCGGAAAACTCTCGGTCCTTAGACACCGAGCTCGAGTCGAAGGACATTAAACAATGATAAACCAAATTATGCACAAAAATTTGATGAGGAAAATTCGAGCTTTATTGATATGTGTATACCCCGACCGCTAGCTCAAGAAGTCATCTTGCTTGAGGTTGGCAATCAAGGAAAATATGAGGCCTTAGCCAAATTAGGCGTAAAACCGCCGAAGATGCTCAATGTTCCGGAGAGTTCTCCACCATGGACCCGTCTTCGCGCTTTAGCCGTAAGCACCGGCCGAGTCACTTCGGCGATTATATAGGGTCCTTCCCATAAGGGAGATAACTTGTGTCGGTCTTTGGTGGTCTGGATCTTGCGTAGGACCAGTCGCCAACAATGAAAGCTCGTGCTCGCACGTTGCGACCGTGGTATCTTCCGAGCCCTTGAAGGTATTTGGCCAACCGGATGAGGGCTGCCTCGCGGGCCTCTTCCAATCGGGTGAGGTCATCCACTCGGTCGATGTCGTAGCGTTCATCGTTGAAGCCGCTGCGGACCGGAGGGACTCATACTCCATCTCGTTTGGCAACATGGCTTCGCGCCATAGACCAAAAAGAAAGGAGTTTGGCCGGTGGCCCGACCGGGTGTAGTTCGCGACCATAGAACCGAGGGAAGTTCTTGGACCCACTTGCCAGCGTAAGGGCTTAGCCGGTCGAAGACGCGAGCCTTGATGCCTTGAAGGACCATGCCGTTTGCTCGCTCGACTTGCCCATTGCTTTTGGGGTGAGCTACCGATGCATAGCGAGATCTTGATTCCGAAGTCTTCGCAGAATTCCTTGAAGATGCCTCCCGTGAATTGAGTCCCATTATCGCTATGATTCTCGTTTGGGACGCCGCGGTGCACGATGTTGAGGAAAAATCCCGTGCTTTGTCGGCGGTGATTGTGGCAACCGGCTTGGCCTCGATCCACTTGGAGAACTTGTCGATTGCTACGAAGAGGTGAGTGAAACCTCCCGGAGCTTTCTTGAAAGGGCCAACCATGTCCACCCCCATACCGCAAACGGCCGGAAAGTGGGATTGTTTGGAGCTCCGGGCCGGGACATGGGTTTGTCGGGCAAAAACTGGCATCCTTCGCAGGTTCTTACGACTTTATCCGCGTCGGAGACCGCGGTGAGCCGAAGAATCCTTGTCCGTAAGCTTTGCCGACTAGAGTGCGTGCCGCCGCGTGGCTTCCGCATATGCCCGAGTGGATATCTTGGAGCAATTGTTTCCTTCTTCGGGTGTGATGCACCTCATTAGAATTCCGAGAGGGTCTTCTTTTGTATAGATCGGAGTCGACCATGACGTATGCTTGGCAACGACGCCGACGCGTTCGCTTCATTCCGGTCATCCCAGCCTCTTGCTGAGTTAAGAATTTGATGAGCGGCGTCCTCCGCCGGTATCGATCATGGTGACTTCGTTCGTGGTTTGCTCGTTGGGAGCGTCTTTGCCGTGACGGTTGGCTCGTAGAAATGTTCGACAAAGACATCTCGTTGGAGCGGCTTCGCGCTTAGATCCAAACTGCGCTAGCTCATCGACGCTTCGTTGTTCTGTCTCGGACATGTGAGAGTTCTAGCCCATCAAACTTGTCCTCAAGCTTGCGGACCTCTTGTCGGTAGGCCTCCATAGTGTCGTTCAAGCGTGACCAGCCTTTCATCACTTGATTGACGACCATGGGAGTCGCCTTTCACAATAAGCCGTCGAATCCCGAGTGAGACGCGAGGCGCATCCATGTAGAAGAGCTTCGTATTCGGCGACGTTGTGTGAGGCGGAGAAGTGGAGGTGAAGGGCATATCTTAGCCTTTCCCGGTCGGGAGATCGCACAACTCCCGCTCCCGGCCGGTGATCCTCTTGGATCCGTCGAAGTGCATGGTCCAGTGTTGGAGGTCTTCCCGAGGCACGTGTTCTTGCTATTCAGCCACTCGGCCAGAAGTCCGCTAAGGCTTGTGACTTAATGGACGTCCCGGGCTTGAAGGTTAAATCCAGCGGCATCGCTCAGGGGCCCACTTGGCGATGCGCCCGGTTGCCTCGCGGTTGTGGACGACGTCGCCGAGTGGAAAAGAGGTGATGACGGTGACCGAGTGACTGAAAAGTAGAGTGTGCCAATTTCCTCGCGGTTATTAGCACACCATAAAGCAATTTTTGTACTGGGAGTATCGGATTTTGGCTCCCGCCAATACTTCGCCGACAAAGTAAATTGGTCTTTGAATCTTCCGGCCCGTCCTTCTTCCTCTCGTTCAACCACAAGGACCGTGCCGACCACTTGGTGAGTGGCCGAGACGTACAGCAAGAGGGGTTCCCGGGGCCGAGGTGAAGCCAAGACGGGTGGCGTGGTAAGGAATTCTTTGAAATCTTCAAAGGCTTTGTCGCTTCCGTGGTCCACCGGAAGTCGTCTGTCTTTCTTCAAGCACTCAAGAAGGGCATGCCTCGTTCGCCGAGTCGAGATATGAAACGGCTCGCCGCCATGCAGCCAGTGAGCTTTTGGACGTCTTTCTCGATTACTCGGGGCTTCATGTTTAAGATGGCGTTGATCTTCTCTCGGGTTTGCTTCGATGCCGCGATGTGATACCATGAAGCCGAGCGCTTGCTCGATGGGACGCCGAAAGTGCACTTCTCCGGTTCAACTTCATTCAAGGCCCGGATGTTTGCAAAGGTTTCTTCTAAGTCGGCAATCAGGTATTCTTTCTCGCTTGGTCTTGATGACAACATCGTCGACATAAGCTTCAACGTTTTTGCCGATCTGCGTCCGGAAGCATCTTTGGATCATGCGTTGGTATGTAGCTCCGGCGTTCTTCAGCCGAAAGGCATGGTGATGTAGCAAGGCCCCGAACGGCGTGATGAATGATGTCTTCAAGCGCCGGATTCTTTCGATCGATCTCGGTGATAGCCCGAGTAACAATCCAAGAAACTCGGGAGTTCGCAGCTCGTTGAGTCGACGACTTGGTCGATGCGAGGCAGCCCGAACGGATCTTTGGGGCAGCTTTGTTGAGGTCGGTGTAGTCGACACACATGCGCCATTGCCCCGTCTTTTTGCGGACCAAGACTGGGTTGGCTAACCGGTCGGGATGAAGGACTTCTTTAATGAAGCCGGCAGCCAAGAGCTTTGCAAGTTCTTCTTTGATCGCGTCTTTTCGATCCCGTGCGAACCTGCGTAATCGTTGTTTTATTGGTTTGGCGTCATCTTTGACGTTCAAAGAGTGCTCGATCACCTCCCTAGGAATTCCGGGCATATCGATGGTTTCCAAGCAAAAACATCTTTATTATTTTGGAGGAAGGTGACGAGCGCGCTTTCCTATTTAGGATCTAGGTCGGCGCCGATTATGCAGCTTTTGGAGGGATCGACGAATCAAGGGAGATCTTCTTGGTCTTGGCGTCGCCGGATCCCGATTTGGCTATCTTCTTCGTGGGGACTTCGCCCTCCGCCGAAGTTGATGCAGCCAATCGGACTTCTTGTTGGCCACGTAATCTCTCGCGAGATTGGGCCATGTCGCAGCTCTCCTTGTCGCAGTGAAGGCTTGCTTCACATCGCGCGAAGAGTGATGACGCCGTTGGGACCCGGCATCTTCATGCGAGAGGTAAGTGTAGTGATGGATCGCCATGAACTTGGCAAGCGCAGCCTTCCGATGATGGCATGATACGCCGTTTCAAGTCGGCCACCTCGAAGGTGACGTTCTCCGTTCGGAAATTCTCTCGGGCTCCGAAGGTGACTGGGAGGGAGATATGCCCAAGTGGAGTTGAAGATAACCCCGGGATAACTCCATGGAAGGGGCTGAGCTTGCTTTGTGTTCGGCCCTCGGGATCTCGCATTTCATCCATGGTCTTGGCAAACAGATGCTGAGGGCGCTGCCCCCATCGATGAGGACGCGCTTAAGCTCGATGTTGCGGACCACGGGGTCCGGGACGAGTGGATAGCGTCCCGGTGGATCACTCGGTCGGATGATCCGAGCGGTCAAAGGTGATGGCCACTTCCGACCATCGCAGATACGAGGAACTTCGGGTTGAGCCGCGTTGACCTCTCGGCCGTTAGCTTTTGTTTCCTTTTGGATTCATAAGCTAATGGGCCCCGAAGATGTGGTTGAGCTCTCCCACCGGATCTTGAAAAGGTTCGGCATTTTCAGCGCGTTGTTCTTCTTGGCGCCGACGGGCCAGCCTCGTCGTCGGCTTCTTGTTGAGCCGCGCCACGTCATTTCAATAACCGCTTGTAGATAAAGCAGTCCTTTGCCGCGTGCTTGTGATTCGGATGGTGGGTGCACTGGCGTTCATGATGGCGTCGTAGGCGGCGACTCGGGACGGCGTTGAGTATTGGAGGTTGCGGCCACCAGGTCTTCAGATCGGCGCTTGCGATCTTTCGGGCCCTGGTTGCCGTTGTTGCCGCCATCCTTCTTAGGATTTCGGCTTCCTCCCGCTTGCTTGTCCTCTCTTCTGTCAGGCCGGTCTTGACGGGCGGCCTTGATGGCGCGTTGATTTGGCGTATGAATTCGCCGTCTCAAACATCTCGCTTCTCCGTCTTCGGTGGCTTGCGTCCGAACTTGCCGATAAGCAGCTCATCACGGACTCCCTTCGGAAGGCGGCGACGATGATGTCATCGGTGATGTTCGGGATCTTGTTGCGCTTCTGGAGAAGCGACGAATGTAATCCTTCGAGGCTCGTCCGGCTTCGGATGACATTGTAGAGGTCAAAGTGCGTGCCGGGCCTCTCGAAGGTGCCTTGGAAGTTGGCGATGAAGTGGTCCCTCAGCTCGCTCCACGAGCCGATTGAGCCTCTTGGCAGGCTGGTGAGCCAATTTCTGGCTGAGTTTGCGAGGGCCACGGGCAGGTAGTTGGCCATGGCTTTGTTGTCGCCACTGCAGCTCGGATGGCAACAGTATATACGCTTAACCAAGATTCGGGTCGGTTTTGCCATCGTACCTTTCAATCCCCGTGGGCTTAAAGCCACTCGGCCAATGCACTCGGCGGAGCTCCCGAGTGAAGGCGGGTACTCCATCGTCGCCGCTATCGTGATCCCCCCGATCTTCCCGAGTGCGACGGTCGCGCTCTTGGTAGCGGCGGTCGAGGACTTCCCGCATCACTCGGCGGGGTCTTCGTTGGCCGGTTGGGTAGCCGGAACTGCGGCGGACTCGGTGGTGGACGGGTGGACGTCCATGTCGTTTGTGGCGGAGTCGACCGTCCGCTCTTGGTGCCTCGGCGTGGACTCGGGAGGTGGGCCTCTTGGCCTAGTTGACGACCGAGCCGGCTCGGGCCTCCCGTAGTCTCCCGACCTTAGGGGTGGGAGCCGGCTCTTGTCCGGCGTCTCGGCCACGGATTCGCCGGCCTTCGTGCCGAAGTGGTGGGAGGGCCGTTAGCCGTGGCAGAACGATGGTCTTGATCTTATCAAGTATAGGAGTCACGTTGGCCGGAGCCGTCTCCATGACGGTATCCAAGAGCGTGAGTGCGGCGCGACGTTCGTCGTGGCGTCCGGAAGACATTGGTGTTGCGAACCCGTGTTTGGAGGATGGCCTCCCGGCGATCGTCCGCCGCACGCGATCCCGCTTCCTTTTGTCGGCCTCGTCTTTGCGGTGTTTGTCTTCTTCGGCTGTCTTGCGCTCAAGCTCCACTCTAGCTCGCTCTTCTTCGGCAAGCCTTCGGCCATGGCTGAGTCGGACTCATCCGGCTCGGCCATGAGGACGTCAAGCACTTCGGCTCGCACCATGGGGCAATCGGAGTTGTCGGCTTCGTCGAAGGGATGCCGTAGAGATTGTCGAAGCCGGCGGAGCGAGGTATCCGTTGAGCTCTAAAGATGAGCAGGAGCCAAAGGACGGGAGGATGACACGACCTCCCTTGATCCCGGGAAATCCGGATCCGGATCGCTCCATCCGAGCCTGAGCTTGGGGGATTAGGCTCCGAGTGGATCCTCGCCAACTCGGGAGAGCGCTGGTCAGTAGATCTTGGCGACGTTTGGTAACCCAAACGGCGCCGAGAGGTCTTCAGCTGAGTAGATTACTTCCGTCGGGGAGGCAAGAAGATTGGCGCAGATCTCGGCGGCATTCGGTAATCCGAATGGCGCCGAGTGAAGTCCGTCGTCGGAAAAGGTGGATCGCATCTTGGTCTTCAAGATGTTGTCGAAGATCTCGGTGCTGTTGGAGAGCCCGAACGGCGCCGAGTAGATTTTTCCCTTCGACTGGTTCGAATCCGAGTCGAGGGAGGAGTCGCCGGCGAAGTTGGCGGCGAAGTCGCCGAGTCTTGAAGGAGATCCCATCACGCTTGTCGGCGAGATTGTTGAAGAAGTCTCGACGCGCGGCCCCCTACCTGGCGCGCCAACTGTCGAAACTTGGTTTCGGCAATATATTTTTCTGGGGTCGCAGTCAAGATCGCCAAGCATAATGGGTTAGAAAAAGAAGAAGATTTAGACAGGTTCAGGCCCTCTCGTGAGGTAATACCCTACTCCTGTTTTGGTGGATTCGATCCGCCGAGTGTCTTTATTGATCTCGTGATCTAAAGCTCTTGCTTATGAAGTCGTATCTAGAATCTAATCTCTGATCAAGTCTAAGATATCCCTCAAGGGACGCCCCTTACCCCCCTTATATAGTCTTGGGAGGAAGGGTTTACAAATCGAAAACCCTATCTTACTCTAAGACGGTTTCCTCAATCTTACCAAACCGTGACTATAGGCCGATTGCCTTATCTCTATCGGCAACCGTAACACCTAAGTTAAGTTCGGCTTACAGATATAGCAGGCGCAATCTATCCCTACCTCCAGTCGGATAAGCTTGCCATGTGGATACCCGATTGCCACAATCTCCACAAGCAGGATACTGTTGCTGATTCTACAACGGAGGCCGAGTACATTGCTGCTTCGGAAGCTGCAAAGGAGGCTGTTTGGATCAAGAAATTCGTTTCTGAGCTTGGTGTGATGACTAGTACGACTGGTCCAATGTCTCTCTATTGTGATAATAGTGGAGCCATTGCGCAAGCCAAGGAGCCGAGGTCACACCAGAAGTCCAAACACATACTTCGGCGATATCATCTCATCCGCGAGATTGTGGACAGAGGTGATGTCAAGATATGCAAAGTGCACACGGATCTCAACATAGCCGATCCGCCGACAAAACCTCTCCCTCACCGAAGCATGAGGCGCACACAAGAGCAATGGGTATTAGATACTTACATGATTGACTCTAGTGCAAGTGGGAGATTGTTAGTGATATGCCCTAGAGGCAACATGAAGATGTTGGATATCACGTCAATGTTTATGTATTTATGAATAAAGTGTTATTCAGTTCCATGAAATAGACATCTTGTATTGATCAATAAGTACGTGACTTATTTATGAGACTCTTTATGTATGAATCTATTTCTAAATGATCCCTGATCATATATCATATTGTTGGAACAAATATGATTCTAAGATCGGCATGTTTATTGATTGATGATCATGTCTCATAGATCATAGGTATGGAGATACCAAATCAATAAACATGGACATATGTGTTGGAGAACACATTGTTGGATAGACCCACCATGAGACACTACAGAATTAATGTGCCATTAGTTGGTCTCGGTAGTGTTGGTACAAAGTCCTTAGACCTGAGATCACCATGGATTCCAACATGTGTAGTAGCCTACTTTGGGACTACCAAACGCTATTCCGTAATCGGGTAGTTATAAAGGTAGTTTTCGGGTTTGCTATGAAACATGGAGTGGGATGTGAGTGATCAAGATGGAATTTGTCCCTCCTTTGGAGAGATATCTCGGCCCTCGAGGTAATGGATTATGGAAATGCATGGCCATGCTAAGTTGATTGAGGAGTCAATCAACGACGGATAATCCAATACGGTTCGAGTGAATGGTTAAGCTATTGAAGGGATGGCACACATCTTGCCTATAGCTTAACGGTATCGTGAGGCAAAGGGATTTGTGTACACATTACAGGTTCGAGCCGATATTATATTCTTGTATACTATGGTGTCAATATGTGCCGCTAGGCGCCGCTGACGGGTCGGCTGAGTTGGACTCGAGCCGACGATCGGCTAAGCTAGACTATAGCCAAAACCGAGTATACCTGAACCTACTGGGTCGCACGCTTAAGGGGATAGAATAGATATTCGAGTTGGACTCGAATACGGCTCGATCGGATAGGGATCCGATCGGATAGAGTACTATGGGCTTACGACGTGTGGGCGGCCAACTCTATGAGATACGGATGAGATCCGATTCAAAATAGAGTCCTAATCGGCCACTAGTCCCGTCGGCCAACTCTATATAAAGGAGGGAGGGGTGGAGAGCTGCGGCACGTCAATTGCATCGCGTGCAACGAAGTCGCCGAGATCAATCTCCACGGAAACCCTCCCCACTTTCGAAGCCAAACCCTAGCCTTGCATCGCGTGCTAGCACACGGGTGTTCGGCGTTCTGTCCCCGGACGTGTGGATACCGGTAGAGGCGCTGCTACGTTGCGCGCTATTAATCGGCTTCGGATCGGCTGCAATCGGAGCGATCGACGTGGTGGAATCGGCTACGGTCGGGCGCATCGGAGCGAGGCGTGAGAACGCGGCCGACGACTCGAATCGGCTGATTGGCGAATCGGCCGTCTCCGGGAATCGGCTACACTGTTCCGGATCGGATTGCCCCGATTGGCTATTCCGCCGCACTCTACTCCAATCGGTAACGATCTATTGGCCCTTACTTGCAAGTGTTCCTGGTTTGCGCGGTAGAAAATTTTTGTTTTCGGCTAGCGTAGCCTCCGCGTAACCCTTCAAAAAATTGATCTTCGGTCAGGATATCATCAGTTGAAGATTAGAGGTGGAGATATTCCTAAGACGGCGTTCTCTACACGTTACGGCTTATACGAGTTCACGTAATGTCCTTTGGATTGACCAATGCCCGGCATATTTTATGAACCGATGAACAAGGTATTCATGGAGTACCTGGACAAATTCGTAGTGGTATTCATCGACGATATACTTATCTACTCCAAGAACGATGAGGAACACGCGGAGCATCTACACTGGTACTGGAAAAACTACGAGAGCACCAGCTGTATGCAAAATTCAGCAAATGCGAGTTCTGGCTCAAGGAAGTCACTTTTCTTGGCCACGTGGTTTCAGCCGGAGGAGTAGTAGTAGACCCCGCCAAGGTCGAAGCTGTCACGGAATGGAAGGCACTCAAGTCGGTGACGGAAGTTCGGAGTTTCGTGGGCTTGGCCGGGTATTATCGACGGTTTATCGAAGGGTTTTCCACGTAGCCCGACCTATGACTCAACTTCGAAGAAGGAAAAGAAGTTTGAATGGAACGAGAAGTGTCAAAAGGCTTTCGACCAACTAAAAGAAAAGTTAACCACTGCCCCAATCTTCACCTTACCTGACAATCGGAAGGATTTCGTGATGTACTGTGATGCATCTCGGCAAGGACTAGGAGGCGTGTTAATGCAGGATGGGAAGGTCGTAGCGTATGCCTCGCGACGCTTACGACCCCACGAGGAGAATTATCCCACACACGACCTGGAATTAGCCGCGGTTGTTCACGCATTGAAGATCCGGAGACACTATCGATGGGGAACCACCGTGATGTGTATACCGATCACAAGAGCTTAAAATATTTCTTTACTCAGCTGATCTCAACCTACGACGAGGCGATGGTTGGAGTTGATCAAGGATTACGATCTAGGAATCCATTACCATCCCGGCAAGGCAAATGTAGTGGCCGATGCGCTGAGCCGCAAAGCCCAATGCAACCACATGGGATTGGGAGGTATGGCCAATGAGCTCCAAGAAGAAATGGCTCGACTTAATCTCGCACTCGATTCCTCACGGAGAAGTGAACTCACTGGAAATCCAACCCCTTCTAAGGACTCAAATAGAAGAAGCCCAAAAAGGGAATGAGGAAACCCGGGAATCAAGGAACGCATGGCGCGGACGCGCTAAGGAGTTTTCGTAGACGACAAGGGAATCCTGTGGTACAAGAAAAGAATCTACGTGCCTGAACGAGGTGGTTTGCGAGGATTGATCTTAAAAGAAGCCCACGAATCGGCATATTCGTTACATCCCTAAGCACGAAAATGTACCAGATTTGAAGGGAGAATACTGGTGGCCCAATATGAAGAGAGATGTAGCCGAATACGTAGCCGTGTGCGATGTGTGCCAAAGGGTGAAAGCCGAGCATCAACGACCAGGGCGCTTGCTGCAGCCACTCAAGATTCCCGAATGGAAATGGGATGAGATAGGCATGGATTTCATAGTGGGACTACCCAAAACTGCGCTGGTTACGATTCCATTTGGGTAATAGTAGATCGGCTCACCAAGACTCGCGATTTATTCCCGTGAAAACTAACTACAACAGTGCCAAGCTAGCGGAACTATACATGAGTAGGATTGTATGTATCCACGGTGTACCAAAGAGGATTATATCGGATCGTGGTACCCAATTCACGTCTCATTTTTGGAGCAAAGTCCACGAGGCACTCGGCGTCACCTCGCCTTCGCACCGCTTACCACCCACGGCGACGGACGACGAGAGGACGAATCAGTACTAGAAGATATGCCGAGAGCTCGTGCGTTGGATTTCACCAAGGATTGGGAGAAATGTTTGCCGTACGCTGAGTTCTCCTACAACAATAGCTATCAAGCCAGTCTAAAAATGTCGCCAAACGAGGCTCTATTTGGTCGCCGATGCCGAACTCCATTAATGTGGTCAGAAACCGGTGAACGAACCGTATTCGGGCCGGACATAATCAAAGAGGCCGAGGAAAAAGTTCGCCTAATCCGGGAACGATTACAAGCTGCTCAATCACGGCAAAAGAGCTACGCGGACACCCGCCGAAGAGAATTTGAGTTTAAAGAAGGTGACTACGTGTATTTGAAGGTCTCACCACTACGGGGAACTCGGAGGTTCAAGGTCAAAGGGAAACTCGCACCAAGATACGTGGGCCCATTCTTGATAAACGCTAGGAGAGGAGAAGTGGCCTATCGGTTGGAAGTGCCCTGAACCTCTCCGATGTCCACCAAGGTTCCACGTATCGCAATTGAAGAAATGTTTGCGGGTACCGGAAGAGCAAGCCCCGTTAGAGACCATCCATGTCCACAAGTGATCTTACCTACCCGGAACATCCAATTGAGATACTAGACGAGGCAGAAAAGAAGACACGGACCAAGTCATGGCGCATGTACAAAGTACAATGGAGCAATCACGCGAAGAAGAGGCTACCTAGGAGAGCGAAGAGTTCCCGAGGACAGAATACCCACACCTACTCAACCGGTAAGAAATCTCGGGACGAGATTTATTGTTAGGGGTAGGTTTGTAACATCCGAAAATCGAAGAACCGAAATCGGAACGTAAAATCGGAACTTTCAAAACCTTCGCTTGTTGCTTCTTCTGGGTTTATTGCTTCTTATTTGCCGCTCATTGCATAAATTTTGACGTGATTAATTTCCCTTTCGGTGTTTTTGGATAATTTGGTGTTGTCAAATGGAGGTGCGGAAGCCGCATCGTGGTTTTTTTAAAAAAGAGAAATCGGGAATAGCGCGGATTTATGAAAACGCATTTTGGGAAATATAAAACAAAATTTTGATTGGGAGAAGATAAATTAAGACACAAAATAAATAATAAAATTCTCGGAGTCGTACTCGAAATCCGGGAAAGTTTTGGAAAAATATAGGAGAGAATATTGAAATTTGAAAAAAAAAGAAAATAGATTTTTAAAATAAATAAATATGAAAAATATAGTGGGAAAATAAAAGTGGAGAAAAGTTGAAAATATTGTGTGAAAAATTATTTTTGAATGAGGGAATTTATTTTGGAATTTTTAGAAGAAAGAGAAATAGAAATAGAAAATTAAAATGGGAAAATTGGGAAAATCGGAAATGGCACTGTTCATTGCGCTAGAGGTGCTCGACGCCGCACGGCCCCGCCGCGCGGCCGCCGCGCGCTCGCCGCGTACCACGCCGCGCCGCGCCCCGCGCGCCACGCGCCGCGCCACGCTCGCCGCGCCCAGCCTCCTACCGCGCGCGCGCCGCGCGCGCGGCAGCACGCGCGCCGCGCCGCGCGGGCCACGCGCGCGCGTGCGCCCGACCGCGCGGACCCGCGCGCGCCGCGCCGCCGCGCGCCGCTCGCCCGTACCAGCCCCGCGCCGCGCACCGCGCGCTCGCCGCCACGCGGCCGAGCCACGCCCGACCCCCACGCCGCGCGCGCACGCGCGCGGACCCCGCCCGCGCCGCGCTGCCGGCCGCCGCGTTGCGCCCGCCGTACCCGGCCCTCCCCGTGCGCCGCCACGTGTCTCCGCCCGCGCCGCGCCGAGCCGGCCCCTCCTTCCAACACGCGCCCGCACCGAGCCCCCTTGGCCGCGCTATAAAAGGCGGCGCCCCGCCCGATTTTGCCGCACCGCCGCCGCTCTTCTCGCCGTTCCCGTGCGCCGCCGCCGAGGGCGCCGCCGCAATCCACGCGCCGCCAGTGCGCAAAGCATCCCCGTGCCCCCTTGCTCCTCCCGAGCCCGCCGTCGCCGGTAAGCCCCTTGCGCCGCCCTTTTTGTCGCGCTGCCGCCGCCTCTCTTTCGGCCGAGTCCACCGGTCGAACGCTTGGCGGCAAATGAACAAAGGCACCGGTGAAAAGAAAAAAAAAGAAAAAAGAAAAAGAAAAATAGGAAAAATTTGGGAAACATTTTGGAAAATTTGGAAAATATTTTGGGATGGCTTTAGTAAAATTTTGGGCAAAAATAAATTATTTTCTCGCATGTTTTTCTCAGGTGCAAAGTTTGAAAGATCGGAATCGGACGTTTTGCGGAATTTTGTTTCGCGCCGTTTTTAAATCCGGACTCCGTTTAATTCTTTCTCGCCATTTAAAAGGCCTCTCTTTTGTGATCAAACCCTCAAACATCGAGCACGAATTTCCTCCGCTAATATTTTCAAACCTAAATTCCCAAAATTATTACGATCGCCGTCTTTGCGAAACCCTAGGAAATCGACTCGATTTCAAAACTCGGATTTTTCCTAAAAGCGACCTTTGTCCTGACTCAAGTAGAATTTTAGGAAAAACATTTGGAGTCGTTTTCATGGCCTTTATGGTTCTTTTCGATCTCTCGGTATTTTATTGAATTCTAATTGAATTCAACTGACCTTTCGCACGTACGGGTAACACCTGAAGAAACCGACATCGACCCCGCTGAAGACACCACCCCTCAAGTGTGCGAGCAAGGCAAGTCATCACACTCTTTGAACATATGATCCTACTTTGTGAAATGATGTTGATTTCAAATTACAAATTGCACGCTTTATGCAAACAGTACCTATGCTTGATATACCCTACTTTGATATTGATCACCATTAGAATTTATTCTTTGTAACCTTCGATGTGATGTGACCGGAAGATAACTTCGGTACAATTGCTTAGCCCTGCTTACACTAGATCCCTGCATACTCATGATTTTGCAAGAAAGCTTTGTGCTTGGGTAACTACCTTCGGGGAGGTAGTTGAAATACGGCCTGTGGAGACATGAGCGCCACATGGCCATGACAATGTTGAACTAGGCTCGATGAAAATTGAAAATGCTATACAAATGTTTTAGACTGGGGCGGCTGGATGAATTGGGTGGATTCCGGAAAAGGCAAGTGCCGACCCACGTCAATTAAGGACCGAGCCATAAGATAGCCGGAAACGAGCCGATACAACCGTACTTCTCGAATGGGTATAGACCTAGCCGACTAGATAGCCGAGCGGAGGCGTATCCTTGCATAGATGGTTCTCTATGATGTGGTTACGGGATGAGAATGAGGCTGTGGCCTTTGTTGTGAATGGTGGAATTAAACCAATATTAATTAAACTTAAAGATTGAGAGAGTTTCCCTTACCCCGGTGCGCCGTAACTCCTCTCACTACTAGAAAAGGACGGCTAGAGTGCATGAGGGCTTAAGTTCATGGAGCGGGTGCTGCCAAAGCAAGGTTATCGAAAGGCTTTGCCGTGACCGTCTCATGTGTTGAGGCGTAGGCTCATTTGTTGGGGTCGCGCGGAGTACGGGTAAAGTGTACATCCACCGCAGTGAGTGAATCAATCTATTCGAATAGCCGTGCTCGCGGATAATGAGCATCGTGACAAGACTTTCGCTTGGCTAGACTTTAAACTTAAAACTGTAGGATGGGTTTGCATGATGATTTCATTCGCTGGTGGATCAACTTCTCGAGATGCGAGAAGGGGTAGATTCCCAGAAAATCATGACGAATCGGAGGCGGGAAGCCATCCTTGGAATCACGATGGATGGTAGACGAACCGTCACCGGATTAATGAATTGTGAAATTAAAACTTGATTTGGCTAGTTGATAGGCTTGTGAAAAGAATTGTGAAAAATTGGCTTTATGCAAAAGAACCCCAGCCATCCTCTGAATAACCCTATCATATGCATCAATTCCGTGTTGGCTTGCTGAGTACGGTTGGTACTCACCCTTGCTATACGCACAAACCTTCAGCTGATGGGAATGAAGAGCCGGAGGACCCATACGCGTATTACCAGGAGGGTGAAGGAACTGACGGCGCATACTAGATCTTAGCCTCGGTCGTTGCCTGTGGCGAATGACAAGCCGCTGCCTCTATTCCGCTGCCGTATCTAAATTCTGTGTTTGTGTTGTATTCGGACCATAAGGTCCTGTGGGTTGAACATTTCCTTCGGGCCTATTGATGTAATAATGTTGATGTAAGACTATTCGTGCATGTGCACCTGATTATCTAGTACTGTATTCGTGGGTACCAACTACTCGATCCAGGGAAATGGTACTATGAACACGAAAGATTCCCGTCTCAAAAACGGGGGTCCACAAAATCAATCAAGCCATTGAGGAAGCGGCAGCCGAATCAAGTGATTCGAGCAAATACGCACCAACGCCATCAGCCGACGATAAGCCTCAAAAAACTCCTTCTCCTCCAAAGCGTCCTCCTTGCCCTCAACCAGTATGCATCTTCCCTTTTTGAAGTTTTGGTAACTTAAATTTTTCTTGGAGTTTCTTTGTTCTCAACCAAACCCCTTTGCTTGTAGCGCAAAAAACTGGCCCAACGGCAGCCATGCCCAGCTTCACTAGTAAACTCAAAACTTAACTCTTTCCTTTTTGCGAGCCCGCTGATTCTTGCTAACACTTGTTCTCTTGTACAGCCTCCTCAGTCTCCATCGGCTACACCCCATGTATCAGGTGAGCACACTCCATCAACTAGGGGTAGCCACCATATCGAAGAGGCAGAAACAACTCCAGCTCCCACGGTCAAGGTAAAAAACTTCCTTAAGAACAAATCGGCTACTTTAAGCCCTTTACACTTAAACAATCTTGATTTATATCATGTAGGCTCTAGCCGACATGTTCTCTTTTGACATAAGGGAGTATATTGGTGAAAAGGAAGGGATCACTAGCCAGGCCTAGGCTCCATTAGCGAATGAACTTAAAGAAAAGCTTCTGGACATTGCTCGTCGGCTGGACAGCTCAAGGCTAGATTTGAAGAAATTGAGAGCCAACTCCCCGACGACGTGGATGATATCATCTCCCAAGCGGCCCACCTTGACCTTCATCGGTACGAACTGGAAAGAGCACGACAAAGGATGGCCGCTAGACAGGAGAAGGTTGGCCTTGAAGTCATGATTGAGACCAATCGGCAGGGCATCATTGCCAAAAAAGCCAAGTTAGATGAACAAATTGCTGGGCCATCGGCCATCCAATCCAACATCGATTGGCTAAAGCAACGTCAGGCTGAACTCATTGCCGAGTTGGAGAAATGCAATGCTGAGCTGGCTTCTGAAGAGCAGAAACTAGCCGACCTCCCAAAGGCCACTGAGGAACAGATGGCAAAGCTAACATATTCAATACAATACTTGGGAGATTTGAGAAAATCGTTGAAGTCGATTTCGGGCACTGACGCCGACGCCGAAACAATAGAGAAAATTGAGCAAATCAAGCAAAGGGCGATATCGGCCATCAATGACCTAACCGGCAACTAAGCCGATTTCTGTAATAGGGTTAGCTCTTCTATGACTCCACAACATTTCTAATATATTCTCTTGAGTGTATCGGCACACTTGTAAACTCTAGTCCTTTCGTCTTGTAATATAATCTATGCTAATTTCTGCAATCTCTCTTGTCTTGAAAAATTTCAAAGTCCGCAAAAATTTTGAAGTCCACTCGATTCTGACTTTAGATATGTATGTGCCCCCCTAATTTTTCAATGTGAACCGATCATTGACAAAATTACATCTCGAGGACAACACGCGAAATCAGCCACAATGTATACGTTAAATGATAACCGATTATTATAAGAATGAAATGACTAAGGGCAATATACTTTATATACGACCAACTAATACCGGCAGAACACAACCGATTATAGTAAGTTTGAAGGGACTAAGGGCGATATGTATCATATCGGCCATCTTAAGGCGTTGTAAACACATCGGCTACTATGTATCGGCTTAGTATAGCCGAATCATTAGCTGATCCATATACTGGGATAATATTTCTTCAAATACTTTCCATTCAGAGCTCTTCCAAGCACCTCTTCATCCAATCCTTCTAGCATGTAAGCTCCCTTGGAAACATATTTGTGGATCTTAAAAGGCCCTTCCCAGTTAGGTGACCACTTGCCGAATTTATTCTCTTGTACCAATCGGCAAAATTAATTTCTAGACTAGCTCGCCTTCTGAAAATGATTTAGGCACAACTTTTTTGTTATAATGACGAGTGTGGAGATTGTGGCAATCGGGTATCCACATGGCAAGCTTATCCGACTGGAGGTAGGGATAGGTTGCGCCTGCTATATCTGTAAGCCGAACTTGACTTAGGTGTTACGGTTGCCGATAGAGATAAGGCAATCGGCCTATAGTCACGGTTTGGTAAGATTGAGGAAACCAACTTAGAATAAGATAGGGTTTCCGACTTGTAAACCCTTCCTCCCAAGACTATATAAGGGGGGTAAGGGGCGTCCCTTGAGGGATATCAGACTCTAGATCAGAAATTCCAAGAGGAGTTCAGCTTTTAGCTCTCGCTTTAGATCACGAGATCAATAAAGACACTCGGCGGATCGAATCCACCGAAACAGGGTAGTAGGGTATTACCTCACGAGAGGGCTGAACCCGTCTAAATCTTCTTCTTCTTCTAACCCATTGTGCTTGGCGATCTCGATTGCGACCCCGAAAATATATTGCCGAAACCAAGTTTCGACGGTTGGCGCGCCGTAGGGGACAGCGCGTCGAGACTTCCTCAACAATCTCGCCGACAAGCGTGATGGGATCTCCTTCAAGACTCGGCGACTTCGCCGCCAACTTCGCCGGCGACTCCTCCCTCGACTCGGATTCGAACCAGTCGGAGGGAACAACCTACTCGGCGCCGTTCGGGCTCTCCAACAGCGCCGAGATCTTCGACAACATCTTGAAGACCAAGATGCGATCCACCTTCTCCGACGACGGACTTCACTCGGCGCCATTCGGATTACCGAATGCCGCCGAGATCTGCGCCAATCTTCTTGCCTCCCGACGGAAGCAATCTACTCGGCGAAGACCTTTCGGTGCCGTTTGGGTTACCAAACGTCGCCAAGATCTACATCAACCTTCTCCCCGAGTTGGCGAGATCCACTCGGAAGAGCTCGATCCCCCAAGCTCCGACTCGGGCCGGAACGATCCGATCCGGGTTACCCAGGATCAAGGGAGGTCGCTGTCATCCTCCCGTCCTTTGGCTCTGTTCATCTTCGAGCTCAACGGATACCTCGGCTCCGCCGGCTGACAATCTCTACGGCATCCCCTCCGACAGCCGACAACTCCGACGCCATATGGATGCGAGCCGAAGTGCTTGACGTCCTCATGGCCGAGCCGGATGAGTCCGACTCAGCCATGGCCGAAGGCTTGCCGAAGAGGAGCGAGCGAGTGGAGCTTGAATGCAAGACACCAAGAAGACAAACAACGCAAAGACGAGGCCGATAAAAGGAAGCTGGATCTACGTGCACGGACGATCGCCCGGAGGCCATACTCCAAACACGGGTTCGCAACACCAATGTCTTCCGACGCCACGGAACGCGTCGCCGCACTCACGCTCTTGGATACCGTCATGGAGACGGCTCCGGCCAACGTGACTCCTATACTGGATAAGATCAAGACCATCGTTGCTGCCACGGCTAACGGCCCTCCCACCACTTCGGCAAGAAGGCCGACGAATCCGTGGCCGAAACGCCGACAAGAGCCGGCTCCCACCCCTAAGGTCGGAGACTATAGGAGGCCGAACCGGCTCGGCCGTCAACTAGGCCAAGAGGCCCGCCTCCCGAGTCCATGCCGAGGCACCAAGAGCGAGACGGTCGACTCCCGCCGCAAACGACATGGACGTCCACCCGTCCACCACCGAGTCCGCCGCAACAGTTCCGGCTACCCAACCAGCCAACGTAAGACCCCGCCGAGTGATCTCGCGGAAGTCCTCGACCGCCGCTACCAAGAGCGCGGCCGTCGCACTCGGGAAGATCGGAGGGGATCACCCGATAGCGGCGACGATGGAGTACCGGCCTTCACTCGGGAGCTCCGCCGAGTGCATTGGCCGAGTGGCTTTAAGCCCACTGGGATAGAAAGGTACGATGGCAAAACCGACCCCGAATCTTGGTTAACTGTATATACCCTTGCCATCCGAGCTGCGGTGGCGACAACAAAGCCATGGCGAACTACTGCCCGTGGCCCTCGCAAACTCGGCCGAAATTGGCTCACCACCTGCCAAGAGGCTCAATCGGCTCGTGGAGCGAGCCGAGGGACCACTTCATCGCCAACTTCCAAGGCACCTTCGAGAGGCCCGGCACGCACTTCGACCTTTACAATGTCATCCGAAGCCGGACGAGCCTCGAAGGATTACATTCGTCGCTTCTCCGAGAAGCGCAACAAAATCCCGAACATCACCGATGACATCATCATCGCCGCCTTCCGAAGGGAGTCCGTGATGAGCCGCTTATCGGCAAGTTCGGACGCAAGCCACCGAAGACGGTGAAGCGGATGTTTGAGACGGCGAATTCATACGCCAAATCAAACGACGCCATCAAGGCCGCCCGTCAAGATCGGCCCGACGAAGAGAGGACAAGCAAGCGGGAGGAAGCCGAAATCCTAAGAAGGATGGCGGCAACAACAGAACCGGGCCCGAAAGATCGCAAGCGCCGATCGAAGACCAGTGGCCGCAACCTCCAATACTCAACGCCGTCCCGAGTCGCCGCCTACGACGCCATCATGAACGCCCGGTGCACCCACCATCCGAATCACAAGCACGCGGCAAAGGACGCTTTATCTACAAGCGATTCGCGAGCGATGCGCGACGCAGCTCAACAAGAAGCCGATCGACGAGGCGGCCCGTCCGGCGCCAAGAAGAACAATGCGGCGAGAATGCCGAACCTTTTCAAGATCCAGTGGGGAGCTCAACCACATCTTCGGGGCCCGTTAGCTTATGAATCCAAGAGGAAACAAAAGCTAACCGACCGGAGGTCAACGCGGCTCAACTGAAGTCCCTCAATATCTGCGATGGTCGGAGGTGGCCATCACCTTTGACCGCTCGGATCATCCCGACCGAGTGGTCCACCCGGGACGCTATCCACTCGTCCCGGACCCCGTAGTCCGCAACATCGGGCTTAAGCGCGTCCTCATCAACGGGGCGCGCCTCAACATCCCGTTTGCCAAGACTATGGATGAAATGCAGATCCCAAGGGCCGAACTCAAAGCAAGCTCAGCCCCCTTCCACGGAGTTATCCGGGGCTATCTTCAACACCACTCGGGCATATCTCAATCCCAGTCACCTTCGGAGCCCGAGAGAATTTCCGAACGGAGAACGTCACCTTCGAGGTGGCCGACTTTGAAACGGCATATCATGCCATCATCGGAAGGCTGCGCTTGCCAAGTTCATGGCGATCCCTCACTACACTTATCTTTGCATGAAGATGCCGGGTCCCAACGGCGTCATCACTCTTCGCAGCGATGTGAAGCAAGCCTTCACTGCGACAAGGAAAGCTGCGACATGGCCCAATCTTGAGAGAGATTACGTGGCCAACAAGAAGTCCGATTGGCTGCATCTACTTCGGCGAGAGGGCGAAGTCCCGCGAAGAAGATAGCCAAATCGGGATCCGGCGACGCCAAGACCAAAAAGATCTCGCTTGATTCGTCCGATCCCTCCAAAACGCTGTAATCGGCGCCGACCTAGATCCTAGATAGGAAAGCGCGCTCGTCACATTCCTCCAAAATAATAAAGATGTTTTTGCTTGGAAACCATCGATATGCCTGGAATTCCTAGGGAGGTGATCGAGCACTCTCGAACGTCAAAGATGACGCCAAACCAATTAAACAACGATTACGCGAGTTCGCACGGGATCGAAAAGACGCGATCAAAGAAGAACTCGTAAAGCTCTTGGCTGCGGCTTCATTAAAGAAGTCCTTCATCCCGACCGGCTAGCCAATCCAGTCTTGGTCCGAAAGAAGACGGGCGTGGCGCATGTGCGTCGATTACACCGACCTCAACAAGGCATGCCCCAAAGATCCATTCGGGCTACCTCGTATCGACCAAGTTGTCGACTCAACATGCGCGACGAACTCCGAGCTTCTTGGATTGTTACTCGGGCTATCACCGATCATGCTGAAAGAATCCGACGCTTGAAGACATCTTTCATCACGCCGTTCGGGGCCTACACATCACCATGCCTTTCGGCGAAGAACGCCGGAGCTACATACCAACGCATGATCCAAAGATGCTTCCGACGCGAGATCGGCAAAAACGTTGAAGCTTATGTCGACGATGTTGTCATCAAGACCAAGCAGAAAGAAGACCTGATCGCCGACTTAGAAGAAACCTTTGCAAACATCCGGGCCTTCAGAATAAAGTTGAACCCAGAGAAGTGCACCTTCGGCGTCCCATCAGGCAAACTGCTCGGCTTCATGGTATCACATCGCGGCATTGAAGCAAACCCAGAAAAGATCAACGCCATCTTAAACATGAAGCCCCCGAGTAATCAGAAAGACGTCCAAAAGCTCACTGGCTGCATGGCGGCGCTAAGCCGTTTCATATCCCGACTCGGCGAGCGAGGCATGCCCTTCTTCAGGCTGCTGAAGAAGACAGACGACTTCCAGTGGACCACAGAAGCTGACAAGGCCTTTGAAGATTTCAAAGAATTCCTTACCACGCCACCCGTCCTGGCTTCACCTCAGCCCCAGGAACCCCTCTTGCTGTACGTCTCAGCCACTCACCAAGTGGTCAGCACGGTCCTTGTGGTTGAACGAGAAGAAGAAGGACGGGCCCAGAAGATTCAAAGACCAATTTACTTTGTCAGCGAAGTATTGGCAGGAGCCAAAATCCGATACCCCCAGGTACAAAAATTGCTTTATGGTGTTCTAATAACCGCGAGGAAATTGGCACACTACTTTCAGGGTCACTCGGTCACCGTCATCACCTCTTTTCCACTCGGCGACGTCATCCACAACCGCGAGGCAACCGGGCGCATCGCCAAGTGGGCCCTGGAACTGATGCCGCTGGACTTAACTTTTAAGCCCAGGACGTCCATTAAGTCACAAGCCTTAGCGGACTTCCTGGCCGAGTGGACTGAACAGCAAGAGCACGTACCTCGGGAAGACCTCCAACACTGGACCATGCACTTCGACGGATCCAAGAGGATCACTGGCTTGGGAGCAGGAGTTGTGCTGATCTCCCCGACTGGGGAAAGGCTAAGATATGCCCTTCACCTCCACTTCTCCGCCTCACACAACGTCGCCGAATACGAAGCTCTCTTACATGGATGCGCCTTGCGGTCTCACTCGGGATTCGTCGACTTATTGTGAAAGGCGACTCCCAGTGGTCGTCAATCAAGTGATGAAAGACTGGGGTCTTGCTTAAACGACACTATGGAGGCCTACCGACAAGAGGTCCGCAAGCTTGAAGACAAGTTTGACGGACTCGAACTCTCACATGTCCCGAGACATAACAACGAAGCCGCCGATGAGCTAGCACGGTTCGGATCTAAGCGCGAAGCCGCTCCGACGATGTCTTTGTCGAACATCTCTACGAGCCAACCGTCACGGCAAAGACAGCTCCCAACGAGCAAACCACGAACGAAGTCACCATGATCGACACCGACCGGAGGACGCCGCTCATCAAATTCTTAACTCAAGCAAGAGCCGCCGGATGACCGGATGAAGCGAACGCGTCCGGCGTCGTTGCCAAGCATACGTCGTGGTCAACTCCGATCTATACAAGAGAAGCCCTCTGGAATTCTAATGAGGTGCATCACACCCGAAGAAGGGAAACAATTACTCCAAGATATCCACTCGGGCATATGCGGAAGCCACGCGGCGGCACGCACTCTAGTCGGCAAAGCTTACGGACAAGGGTTTTTCGCTTACCGCGGTCTCCGACGCGGATAAAGTCGTAAGAACCTGCGAAGGCTGCCGTTCTTTGCCCGACAAAGCCATGTCCCGGCCAGGGAGCTTCAAACAATCCCACTTTCCGGCCGTTCGCGGTATGGGGGCTGGACATGGTTGGCCCCTTCAAAAAGCTCCGGGAGGTTTCACACACCTCTTCGTCGCAATCGACAAGTTCTCCAAGTGGATTGAAGCCAAGCCGGTTGCCACAATCACTGCCGACAAAGCACGGGATTTTTCCTCAACATCGTGCACCGCTTCGGCGTCCCAAACAGAATCATAACCGATAATGGGACTCAATTCACGGAGGCATCTTCAAGGAATTCTGCGAAGACTTCGGAATCAAGATCGCTACGCATCGGTAGCTCACCCCAAAAGCAATGGGCAAGTCGAGCGAGCAAACGGCATGGTTCTTCAAGGCATCAAGGCTCGCGTCTTCGACCGGCTAAGCCCTTACGCCGGCAAGTGGGTCCAAGAGCTTCCCTCGGTTCTATGGTCGCGCGAACTACACCCGGTCGGGCCACCGGCCAAACTCCTTTCTTTCGGTCTATGGCGCGAAGCCATGTTGCCAAATGAGATGGAGTTTGAGTCCCTCCGGTCCGCAGCTTCAACGATGAACGCTACGACATCGACCGAGTGGATGACCTCACCCGATTGGAAGAGGCCCGCGAGGCAGCCCTCATCCAGTCGGCAAAATACCTTCAAGGGCTCGAAAGATACCACGGTCGCAACGTGCGAGCACGAGCTTTCATTGTTGGCGACCGGTCCTACGCAAAATCCAGACCACCAAAGACCGACACAAGTTATCTCCCTTATGGGAAGGACCCTATATAATCGCCGAAGTGACTCGGCCCGGTGCCTACCGGCTAAAGCGCGAGGACGGGTCTATGGTGGAGAACTCTGGAACATCGAACATCTTCGGCGGTTTTACGCCTAATTTGGCTAAGGCCTCATGTTTTCCTTGACTGCCAACCTCAAGCAAGATGACTTCTTGAGCTAGCAATCGGCTGATACACATATCAATAAAGCTCGAATTTTCCTCGTCAAATTTTTGTGCATAATTTGGTTTATCATTGTTTAATGTCCTTCGACTCGAGCTCGGTGTCTAAGGACCGAGAGTTTTCCGATGACCTAATCGAGCCTAGGCTTGATGACAGCCGACGAAAACTACTTAAGAAATTTCACGCAAAAGCTCGAATCAAGGCATTGACATAAATAAACTAAAAATAGTCACAAAGATTCCATGTCAAGAGTATCACGATTACATGACATTCACAAAGCGAAGTCAAAATATAAGTTCAAAGCTTGAAATTGTTTACTACATCCAAAGAGATCTTTTTCGCCGCCTCTTGCGCCTCGCCGAGCATATCTAAGGCCTGCTCATCTGTTGTCCCCTCGGCGAAGCCCTCCCGATTGAATGAATATCCACTCGGGGTAGAGGGACTTGGTCGTGCAAGAGCCGACCAGCCCCCATGTTGGTCGCTTCGGTGATGTTCTTCGATATCGCTCGGGAGCCAGCCGAGCTTGTCGAAGATCTCGATTGGCTCCAGCCGGCCCCAACCCCTTGATCAAACAAGGCTGCCAAGATTGGTGCGGCGGCATTGGCGACCTCTTCCCGTATCTCGTCGCTGGATTTGATCCGCCCGAGTAAGACGTCATCTGGGCTCGGGTCTTTATCTTATAAGCCGCAAGGAGTCCTAGATCAGTCAAGGCACTCGGGAATGAAGCAAGACATGAAATTCAACTTCAAAGAAGGTTACCTTCAAATTCGGCATCCATTTCGGCCTTGCCAAGGTTGACCGCTTCCAGCTGGACTTGAAGCGAGTGGACCTCCGAAGAATTTTCTACAACGAAAGAGGATTATCAATAGACAAGATCAACAAAAGAATCACGATGAAGCCGAGAGGCGGGCTTACTTCCGATTGATCCGCGGAGGTCGAGGTTCGCTTCTCGAAGCTCCGAGATCTCCTTCCTTAAAGCGGCCTCCCTTGAAGCGGCCTCCTCCCGAGTGACCTTCACTGTCGCCGAACGTCCTCTAAGGAGTTTAAGTGAGGCACCGGCTTTTCCAGCGCCTCGGATTTTGCCATTGAGCGGCAATATTCTTTCGCATGCGAAGGCGAGGGATGATCGACGAAGGATAACGAAGATATAATCAAAAAGAAAGATGAAGGCTTACGTTGAGCGGTCGGGTCGCCTCGTTCGGGCTCTCGACGAGGGCATCCCTTTCATCCTTTTCACTGGCGAGGATGATGCCCTGTCTCTCGCCTTCCGAGTCCCGCCACTCGATTCTGATTGGAGGAACCCAGTCTCGAAGACGTAGCCAGGGAATCTCTTCTACCGTGGCGGCAAACAAGAAAAACCAATGAAGACATGAAAGATTCAAAATTGAAAGAACAAAGGAAAGTTCAAGCAAGTCTCACCGGTTTCGCGTGCGCGCCTAGGTGGGGCAGCCGGGCCCTTCTTCTTCTTCGGGCTCGTGCCGAGTGACCCTCGGTCCGGGGCACTCGGGCCGCACGAGGGTTCCCGACAACCGACGGTCTCCGGTCGGGATATCCCGGGCGATCGGGGCTCTTCCACGGGGGCACTCTCCCTCCGAGGAGAAGGGTGCTTCTCCGAACGCTTGCACTTGGTTGCGGGCTCTGGGGTTTCGGCTCGACGGCCTTGGCGCTTCGAGAGCAGCGGCGGGGTCGGCCCTTCATCCCCTCCGACAGGGATCTATATCCCGGGGCTTCTGCACAAGTAAATACAAAGATAAAGAAGAGTTTTCTACGAAAGAACTCGGGACTTTGGTTTGAAGCTTACTGGTTGATCGGCGGATCTTCGGTGCGATCCGCGGCGATCGCCTTAGAGGCGGGGTCTCGACCGGAGGAGCCGGGACGTCGTCATCCGAGTCCTCGATGATCGCCGCCTTTTGCTTGCGCGCTTGTTCGAGTCCTCACTCGGCGCCGCCCGCTTCCCGACTGGATCGCTTGGATTTTTATCCCGCCGCCGGCTTCTTAGCGGGCGACGCTGCGCGTCATCATGAGCCATCTTATACGGCTTGGAAATGATAGAGGCGTTCTCCGAGAAGAAGGAAGGCGCAACGTTAAGCGACAAGACATCAAGATCGAAATATACTATAAAGCAATCAATCGGCTTACCGAGGAGGAGGTCGATGGATGCTTGAATGGAAGGACGGTAGTATGAGGGCTCGCTCGACGAGATCCCGGATGAGAAGAGCTTGTACATCCGGATCTTCGGATCTCGTATGTGAGCGGATCCGGGTCCTCCCGATTGGGGTCCGTTCCGCCTTCGTACTCGAAGGCCGGCTTCGACCGCTCCCTGATTGGCGCCAGTCGGCACCTGATGAAGTGCCGAGTGATTTGTTCCCCGCGAAGGTTCCTCTTCTTCATCGCCAGGATCTTCGCGAGCAGATCGTTGGCTTCATCCCATTCTTGGGCTACCGGGACGGTGCTCCAAGATGGTTTGGGGACAGGAGGAAGACCGACAAAGGAAGGAAGGCTAGGTTCAAGATTGCCGATGTAGAACCGGTTCGAGTGCCGCCTTTGTTCGAGGATTTCAAGGGGAGAGAAGTAGTCTTTGCGGAGAGATCCACGAAGCCGGAAGCCGCCCGCCAACGACACAAGGATGGTCCTTGTTCGGATGGGGTTTCAGGTAGAACATACGACGGAACAGATTGAAGTGAGGAAGAATGCCAAGGAAGGCTTCACATACATGAATGAAGAGTGCTATGTGAAGCATCGAGTTGGGGTTCAGATGGTAGATTTGAAGACCATAATAATCCAAGAGCCCCCGAAAGAATTCGGAGGTGGGAAGACTGAATCCGCAATAGAAAAAGGAGGTAAAGACAACGAGCTCACCGGTGTTTGGGGTCGGGAAGTCCTCCCCCGCCGCCGGGCGCCATCCCACAAGTTCCTTGGGCGGAAGCACGCCGTGCTTCACCATCTCCTTGAGGGTGTACTCCCTCACGTCTGAGGTGGCCCATTGGTCGAACGGAATATTCTTCTCCTCCGCCATGAGATCGAGGTTGATGAGGAGCGGATCCGCGAGAAAGGTTGGATCTTGGGCGAAAGATGTGGGAGTTTTGGTTGCGGGAGCTAGTTGTCGCGGCAAGCGAGCTTCTTGGCGGATGGACTGAGAAGTGCGCAAGCCTAGGGTTCTCCTCAATGAACCGATGAACAGATTGCGAGAAGGGGAATTTTGGAAGATGAAGAGGCGGGGACGACCTCGTGTCTTTATAAAGAAAGATTTGAGGGTTGCGCTAGGTTTTCTAGTGAGTGGGCCGAGCCCATAAGAAAATCTACGGCCCAACTAAGGTGTGGTCTGATACGTGTCCTTAGGGACTTAAGCGGATGAGCTTAAGCAGATTTGCCCTGGCAATATGCGCGTGTCCGAGTGCCCTATGCCTTTAAAGATCCTTCCATACTGCGGTTTGTCGACTTCATGAGAAGCCGACACGATGCAATTTGGAAGGTGACCAACACAGAGTTTTTATAGCCACCTTGGTGAACAAGGGCTGTTTGGTTTTTCAAATTTGGTCGGGTAATCTTGCCGATGCTTGTTTGTTTTCCACCTTGGTGAAGATCTTTATAAGATTGAGACCAGTATTATGGCAAAAGCTGTTTAATAACTTGGTCATATTTTTCATATGATTGAAAGAACTTATTTTCCCATGAGGGATGATTAAAGTATTTGTTCCGGGATGACTCGGGCAGATTTACTCGGATAAGCATGAGCTTACCGAGTGCTTTTTACCCGCTAGGGTTGATTGAGTTATTATTCGGGGTTACTCGGGCGAATCTACTCGGTTGAGCAAGAGTTTACCGAGTGTTTTTACCCATGAGGGATGATTGAATTATTTGTTCGAGATGACTCGGGCAAATTCACTCGGTTGAGTATGAACTTGCCGAGTAATAAGATTTCTATGATTGCTTTAGCATGAGCTAGGCATCTACATGAGAATAATTTTTTATAGTTCTTGACTATATGCTTAGTCTATTTTTGACTAACCACATAGTCGGGGGCTACACCTATAATTAGGTGCATCGGAGATGCACCTAGATATTTATTTTTTGAGAAATTTTTATATTTTTCCAGCCCTTCACAGTCTTTGGAGCCACTCGGGAAGATTCAGGCAGAGATGATGGAATCACTCGGTGCCAAAAGCACTCGGTCAAAGAGATTTTTTGGTTGAGTGCTACTTTGGTCTGAAGCTGAGTTGTCTCGTCGACTGAAAAGGACTCGGGGGCTACTGTGGAGATTGTGGCAATCGGGTATCCACATGGCAAGCTTATCCGACCGGAGGTAGGGATAGGTTGCGCCTGCTATATCCGTAAGTCGAACTTGACTTAGGTGTTACGGTTGCCGATAGAGATAAGGCAATCGGCCTATAGTCACGGTTTGGTAAGATTGAGGAAACCAACTTAGAATAAGATAGGGTTTCCGACTTGTAAACCCTTCCTCCCAAGACTATATAAGGGGGGTAAGGGGCGTCCCTTGAGGGATATCAGACTCTAGATCAGAAATTCCAAGAGGAGTTCAGCTTTTAGCTCTCAGCTTTAGATCACGAGATCAATAAAGACACTCGGCGGATCGAATCCACCGAAACAGGAGTAGGGTATTACCTCACGAGAGGGCCTGAACCTGTCTAAATCTTCTTCTTCTTCTAACCCATTGTGCTTGGCGATCTCGATTGCGACCCCAGAAAATATATTGCCGAAACCAAGTTTCGACAACGAGCAACCCTCTCTTTTTCCTAGGTCACCTTTTCCAAAGCATGCATCCTAGACAGAACCAAGTCCTCTGATTCATCCACCATTAGATTGTGGTAATCATCGGCCGTTAACTCATCTTGCAATTGAATCCTTCTTGAGCCGATGACGCTTTCCCATGGCAGTACAGCTTCATGCCCATATACTAATTTGTAAGGAGGCACTTGGATCGCTCCATGACAAGCCATCCGATAGGATCACAGTGCTTCGGCCAATCGGCTGTGCCACTGCTTTGGATATTCAGAGATCTTTCTCTTTATTAGTTTGATCAAACTTTTATTTGATGCTTTTGCCTATCCATTAGCTTGTGCATAATATGGTGAAGAACTTAACAACTTAATCGCTATGCTTTCTGCAAACTAGACAAACTCATCTGAGACAAAGATAGATCCCTGATCGGTTGTAATTGTCTGAGGGACATCAAATCGGTAAATGATGTGTTCTTTGACAAACTCGATTGCGTCTCTAGAATCAACTTTTTTCAAGGGAATTGCTTCCACCCACTTTGTGAAATAATCAGTTGCCACCAATATGAATTTGTTGCCTTTACTCGAGTGTGGATTAATCTGGCCAATCATATCAATTCCACATCCTCTAAACGGCCAAGGCTTGATAATATGGTTCATTGCCGATGCTGGTGCTTGTTGGATCGCTCCAAATTTCTGACAATCTTGGCATCCCTTGTAATATTTGAAACAACCTTCCAGCATCATCCACCAAAAATACTCTGCTTTCCGGAGTAACCACTTCATCTTGTGATCCGATTGATAAGTACCACAGATACCTTCGTGCACTTCTCCCATTACAACTTTTGCTTGATCGACACTCAAACATTTGAGTAGCACCCCATCAATCGTCCGATAGTAGAGATTGTCTTCAAGCAAAACATATCTCAAAGCCTTGTAACGCAATTTTCTCGAAGCCGATTGGGAAGGATTCTGCAAATAATTAGAAACATCATACCTCCAATCATCGGCTATGATCGTTGCAATTTTAACTTCAATATATTTAGTCATCGGCTTGTAGCCTGATGCCCCTTGAGCCAAGTTGTTTGCTTCAGCATTCTGCTCTCGAGGGATATGTTTGAAAGTTACTTGCCGAAAACCATCCATCAACTCTCGACACTTTTGATTGTAGATCATCAACGTGTCGTTCTTGCATTCATATTCTCCTGCTAATTGGATGATGACCAACAAGGAGTTGCCCATAATCTCCACGGCATTAGCTTCAACTTCTTTCAAAAGTTGTAAACCCTTTAGGACTGCTTCGTATTCGGCTTGATTGTTTGCAGCGTAAGACGCAATAGTATAAGAAAATTCAAAACTTACCCCCCCGGGTGATATGATAACCAGGTCGATGCCACAGCCATGAGTGCAAACTGATCCGTCAAAAAACAATGTCCAAGGCACCATGTCGATCGAGCTGATTGAATCATCCCGGTGTTCAACAATGAAATCGGCTATAGCTTGTCCCTTGACTGCCTTGGGTTCCTGATACCTTAGGTCAAATTCTGTCAAAGCAAAAATCCACTTTCCAACTCGTCCTTTCAAAACTGGAGCCGATAACATGTATTTGACTATGTCGGCTTTGCAAATAATGGTGCACTCGTTGTTTGATAAATAATGCCTCAACTTTGGACAAGAAAAATATAAGCACAAGCACAACTTTTCCACGGGAGAGTACCTTGTTTCTGCATCCAAAAGCCGTCTGCTGAGACAACATATTGTTTTCTCCTTGCCTTCAAACTCCTGGATTAAAACTGAATCGACTGACTTCTCATCGGTTGACAAATATAACTTAAAAGGCACTCCCTTCTGTGGAGGGATCAAAACTTGAGGGGATCTTAAATAATCTTTTATGTTGTCCAAAGCTTTCTGTTGCTCTACCCTCCAAGTAAACTCTTGATCGGCTTTCATCCTTAGCAAAGGTGTGAACGACTCCATCTTTTGAGATAAATTAGCAATGAAACGCCTGATGAAATTTACTTTGCTGATCAGAGATTGTAGCTGCTTCTTGTCCTGTGGAGGTTGAATACTCTTGATTGCATTAACACTTCTTTGTGTCACCTCAATCCTCCTCTCATGAACAAGAAAACCAAGAAATTGCCCAGCCGATACATCAAAAGTGTATTTGGTAGGATTCATCTTCAAGCCATATTTCCTCATTCTTTCCAATACTTTCCTTAAATCGGCTATGTGGTCTTCAACTTATTTTGATTTTACATCCATATCATCAATGTAGATTTCAACCAAGAAGCCGATTAAGTCATGAAATATATAGTTCATGGTTCTCTGATAAGTAGCCCCAACATTTTTCAAATCGAACGTCGTGACGACCCATTAATATAAGCCGATTGCACCGGACACCTAAAAGCAGTCTTATGAATGACTTCTTCACCCATAAAAATTTGATTATATCCAGCGTTGCCATCCATAAAACTTATGATTTTATGGTCTGAAGCAGCATCGACCAATAAATTGGCAATCGACATGGGGTACTCGTCCTTAGGGGTAGCTTTGTTTAAGTCTCTAAAATCGATACACACCCTAAGCTTGCCGTTCTTCTTGATCACTAGGACTATGTTCGAAACCCACTCGACGTATCGGCACGACCGAATAAAACCAGCATCATATAGTCGAGTAATTTTGGCCTTAATCACATCATACATATCGGCTTTAAACCTCCTCGGAGACTGTTTGTATTGTCGATATCCTGGTTTAATAGGGAGCCAATGTTCCACAATCGATCGACTAAGACCTAGCATCTCAAAATACGCCCAAGCAAAACAATCTTTATATTCCTTTAATAAATCAATCAGTTTGGTTCTAAAATGAGAAGACAAGTTTTTACTAATGTATGTTGGCCTAAGCCTATCTCCTGAACCTATATCAACCTCTTCAAGCTTGTCGGCCGACATAAAACCTTGCCCTAACATGCCATTGAGATCGTCCACGGTGTCCTTAGTGTAGACGCTTGAGCCCTCCACGATGCCCTCAAAGTAGTAATTGAGGCTCTTCATCTCCAATATGATGTATAGTAGAATCAGTCATCTTTAGAAAATCAGCGTCCCAAACTTTGCCGGATAAGAAATCCATGCCATCGATCTCCCAAAGGGTTAAATCGGCATCGGCTACGTTTACTAACCTGTCGGTTGGAATGATTTTGATCTTGTCGCCTTGCCATTGGATCAAGCTCTGGTGCATGGTAGAAGGGATGCAGCAATTGGCGTGGATCCAATCCCTCCCCAGCAGCAGGCTGTATGACCCCTTCCCGTCGATGACAAAAAAGGTGGTACGCACTATCTTACTGCTGACGGTCAGCTCAATGTTTAGAACCCCTTTTGTTTTCGATGGGTTCCCGCCAAAATCCTTAAGGACAATATTTGTTTTGATGAGGTCGTCGGAACCCTTGCCCAACTTTCTAAAAGTAGCATAGGGCATTAGATTGACAGCAGCTTCCCCATCAACTAGCATTTTTGACATCGGATTCCCATTGACAAATCCTTTGACATAAGGAGGCTTAAGGTGCCGATGTCCTGTTCCTTCTGGCTTTTCAAAGATTGCTCGCTTTGGGGACAAAACGAGTTTGGCTAATGATTCCTCTACGACGTCTGCATTGGCTTGGGCCGCTTCAAATTTGGCTGGTAACATAAAAGCCATATTAACCAATGCAGAGACCACAACCTTTCCCTTGGCCTTTCTTTTTGCCTGGTCATCTTGGTCTTCATCGGCCAGCATAGTCTTGTTCTTCACGCGCCATTGTTTCCTTGGGCGCTCTTGTTCCTTCTTCTTTTTTAGCTGATAGTCGATTTCGGCTTGAACCTCTTGCAACCGACCCTCGCTCTTCAGCCATTGCACCTTCTGCTTTTGGGTCTTCGTAAAACTATCGGAGGGCATCATTGTGGGTTGGTAGCCTATTATTCGTCATGCTCGAAGTCCTCCTGAAAGAAATCTTCATGGATTAGGCCCAGCCTTTGGTGCACAGGACGTTTTCTCTGATTCGGCCGACTCTTTTTGGGCGACAATCGGCTGGAGCTCTCAGCATGCTCATCTCCATAATCACCGCACGCTGGACAATCTTTGAGTGATGGCAGTCTCATCCCATGATTCCAGCAAAACCTAAAGAATCCACAGCACCAATGGGGATCGAAGCCATCATGTTGCCGATGGTAAGCCTCTTCCTACCGATCATGTTTTCTTGGATGCACTTTGTAGACTTTGCCCGACTCCCTCTCTTCATGTTCCTTCATGAATTTGACTAAGCTATCCATTTTCAGGGATGATGATCGGCTCATCGGTGACTGGCAAAAACCATAACGGGAAAATGATTCCCATCAACCTTCATCGGCTTCTTTGCATCTTCAAATTTAACTTTCCAAGCCTCTATAGCCGATTGGATTTCTTGGCGAAACACCTTGCGTCATTTGTACTATGAGAACCGGTGTTGTGCCACTTATAATATTTTCTCTTTTTCAACTCCTCAGCCGATGGGATGATGTGGTTGGCTGAAAGTTGGATCTGTTTCTCCCGAAGCAGCAGATCAAAGATTTTGTCGACTTTGGTTATTTCAAAATCGTATTTCTCCTCCTTAGTCGAATTCTTCACCCATTGACAAGTTATTACCTTCTTGTTTCTGGTCCAATCGGCTGCCACCACCTCGGTTTCGCTGTCGGTTGAATTGGAGTCAGAAGCATAGGCAACGTGGCTAACCTTCTTAAAGGCTTTCTTTGCCTCCTGGAAATGTTGCTCGTGGACAGTGATCTTCTGTGCCAAGTGTGCCAAGCTTTCAAAATCCTAAGCCGAGAATTTCTCCATGATGGATGTTAACAAACCCTGGAAAGCAAGATCGGCTAGCTATGAGTTAGACAAAACCAGGCTATAGCATTGAATCTTTCGATATAGTCCTGGACTGACTCATTGTGCTTCTGCCTGATGGCTGTTAAATCGGACAACTTCATCTCATGGATGCCGGTGTAGAAGTACCGATAAAACTACTTCTCCAAATCGGACCAACTCTGTACGGAATTTTATGGGAGCAAAGAAAACCAAGTAAAAGCCGATCCAGAGAGTGAGAGGGGAAAAAGCCTAAACCCTCAGCGTGTCTGTAGCCGATGCCTCTCCACACTGCGCTAAAAATTGGTTAATGTCCTCATAGGTGCCCTGAGAATTTGGAAAAATCTGGTACCTTGTATCGGCTAGGCAATGGAACCCTTTCAAAGTACTCAGGATAAGGATACCGATACATGTTGCCTGTGTCCTTGGGCTTGAGACCAAACTGCTCTCTCATCACATCGGCAATCAGGTCCACCCAAGGCTTACTTTGTTGGTGTGCCTCTTGCGCTTGATGTTGTATCGGCTCGTATTGGTCGAATTGGAGCGGTCCCTGCTGATACGGCATCTGAGGCGAGTGAGGCTGATATTGGTGGTTGAAATTGCCTCCCGCACGCTGCTGAGGAGATTGATGCGCCATGTGAGGCTGCTGATCATGCAGAGGCTGAGGGCCGACAGGATGTTGAGGGAAACTTGATGGGTAGGACCCTATCGACACCTTTGGAATCAGCTGCGGAGGTGGCCGATTCAAGTTGAACATGGCAGCAACCTGCTCTTGAGTGATCTGAGGGATCTCATGTCCAGTCTGCTGAGATTGCTGTCTGGAAATCAAGATGGGGCTAAATTCTGGTTGCTTTTGTGCTGACGGCGGGATGATTGGCTTTAAAGGAGTTGATGCTGGAACCGTCGGCTGAGGTGGAGGAAGGCCTGAGGCAGTCGACAATCCATCTGTTGCCAAGGCCCTATAATGAGGAAATTTCTCATCAGGGAGGAAGATTGGGCCCCCTGCTTGATGCTCGGCAATCTTGGAATCGACAACCGTGCTAATTATGTTATTAAGGGTATTGACCAGTATTCTAGATTGGTTGATCAAGCATGATGTACAGCATAATCAATCCTATCTTGCAAATTGTTGAGCTCTAGGCCTCCTCCTGCTTGACTTCATGAGGCTTTCTGCCCTTGTCAGAGCTAGTTTCAGGTTCATCATCAGCTGGCAATTTCACTTTGTACCTCTGGACGACCGTAGCCAAGTTTGGGTAAAGGAGTGTAGATACTGACTCTATAGTTTGTTCATTATCTCCTAAGCTCAGCCTTTTGCTCTGGCGTCAACTTATCCATGGTGATCGGAATGATGTTTTTTGGATCAACATCAGAAGTCTTGATGTCCACCATGGCATCTGTCTTGTGATTTGGTCCCACTGGGTGTGCCAAAAGCGTGTTGATGAGAAAATTTCCCACGCACTGGCCTGAGAGATCTGCTTAACTCTAGTGCAGGTCCAAATTATTGATTCAAGGTTCATAGGCGTGCCAGTTGATTTGATCCTGCAATCAACAAGAAACAACAGAAAGTATTAGCTTGCAAATGATAGCCGATCGGCTGGTGGCCGATGACATATCGTCTAGTGTTAAACCGATGCGGCGTACGCTGAATTAGCTAAGATAATTAAACATAATCGAACGGCTAAAGATATTCATAATGCATAATCCAAATATCAGAACACGTTTACATTAAGTGATTGGGATAGATCGGTAGTGTACCGAAACAGTATAAACCACTTAAATCTAAAAGTGCTCCAGTATGCAGATTATATATATATTTCAATCATAGCCGATGTCATTGATTTGATGCGTATCGGCTAGTACTCCGATACCGCTATACACTAAGATATCACTACTAGCTAAATATATTAAACAGGGATCGATCATATACTAAGATGACTTAACAGATCGATTACAAGCTTAATATATCTAATTATAGAGAGATCTTAATATAAAGGGCAGCTTTAACATATCAAGTAAATATAAAACATACAATACAGTTAAAACAGATAAGATCGGCTGAAACTCTGATACTATCTCTAATAATGATCATAAAACAAGATAGATCTGTTATGATTCTAGAGGCAACTTAATAGATCGAACCTAACCAATGCAGCATTAAGTACCTGTGGAGATTATGGTAATCGGGTATCTACATGGCAAGCTTATCCGACTGGAGGTAGGGATAGATTGCGCCTGCCATATCTGTAAACCAAACATGACTTGGGTGTTACGATTGCCGATAGAGATAAGGCAATCGGCCTATAGTCACGGTTTGGTAAGATTGAGGAAACCGACTTAGAGTAAGATAGGGTTTCCAATCTGTAAGCCCGCCTCCCAAGACTATATAAGTGGGGTAGGGGGCGTCCCTTGAGGGATATGCGATAGACGATAGCAGACATCATATGCTTAATGAGCTTTTAGCTTTGAGCCTTAGATCACGAGATCAATAAAGACACTCGGCGGATCGAATCCACCGAAACAAGAGTAGGGTATTACCTCACGAGAGGGCCTGAACCTGTCTAAATCATCTTTTCCTTCTAACCCATTGTGCTTGGCGATCTTGACTGCGACCCCAGAAATTACATTGCCGAAACCAAGTTTCGATAGTACCAAAAGAAGCATAGGATCTGTACGAGTCTATGAACGCCTTTCAAGATGGTAAATATAATATATAATCTGGATTAACATTGAAATCTAAACCTATCGGCTATCATCTAGCAATTGATACTAGACATTTAAGGTCTAGACCACAATATCGATCTGAATTATATAGCATATATGATAACTGTGTAGATTACGAAGACAAGATTAGAGTATCATGATGATGGAAGCACTAATCCCGATAACGCAAACCACTGTGACAAGAATTACCTTTTCGCTGGAGATCAAATGATGTAGCCCAACTAGAAGCAAAAACTCGTCGAAACTATTAAAGGAAAAGGTGGCGATGCGCCGAGATTGTATTGATCGTATGTTGATTGATTCAGATTACAAGGTCTTGTGTTGTATTTATAACCAATTACAAAACACAGTCCTTGTAGGAGACGACTCTTATCCTAACACTATTTAAAATACGACAATTATCTGGGACAAGGTCTCCTGCCATGATTCACAAGGAAACTATAAAAAATATCCTAAATTAAATATACAATTACATTTTTAGAACTTTATCCGTAGATGGAAATATTTCAAGCACTTAGAAACCGAATCTAATGATGATCTTCACGCCTTCCCACCGAATCGGTCACATCTGTTATCCTAATCACAATCGGCTATACCAGATGTCCTGTCCGACTCGGTCTCAGCCGATTGATCCCTTAGCCGATCCGGACATAAACCAATGCACACCCTGTCTCCGAGAACCACACATTTCTTCAATTTTGCTTCAATTGTTGCTTCAAACCCAGGGATTTGCTTGCCAAATTTGGTCGTTAACAGGCACGTACATGTCTAAAGTCAGAATCGAGTGTACTTCAAAATTTTTGCGGACTTCAAAATTTTTCAAGACAATGGACTTCATAAGTAAAATCGGCAGGAGTTATATGATATGACGTGAAGTGAAGTTTGCCAATACAAAAAAATATATTACAAGTGTTTTTGAAGTCACAAAAGAGTTAGCCCTATTACAAGAATCGGTTCAGTTGCCGGTTAGACTATTGATAACCGATATTGCCCTTTGCTTGATTTGCTTGATTTCGTCTATAGTTTGGGCGTCGGCTACATCGGTTCTTGGAACCGTCTTCAATGATGTCCTCAAGTCTCCCAAGTATTGTATCGAAGCTTTTAACTTGGCCCTTTGTTCCTCAGTGGCTCTTTGGAGATCGGCTAGCTTTTGTTCTTCACTTGCCAGTTCAGCCCTACACTGCTCCAGCTTGGTGACAAGTTCGGCTTCTCTTTTCTTTAGCCGATCGATGTAAGACTCGGTAGCAGATGACCCAGTGATCAGCTTATCCAGCTTGGTTTTCTCAACAATGATGCACTGCCGATTGGCCTCAATCATGGCTTCAAGACTTTGTTTCGCTTTCCTGTCAGCCACCCTCTGCCGTGCCCTTTCTAGCTTGTGCCGATGTTGATCAAGATGGGCAGCATGGGAGATGGTATTGGCAACTTTGTCTGGGAGATGGCTTTCAATCTCTTCAAACCTAGCTCTGATCGGCCCGCAATTGGTGACCAAGTAATCTAGTGAGGCTTCCAGCCGATGAGCAATGTCCAGAAGCTTTTCTTTTAGCTCATCGTCTATAGGAACTTGAGCCTTGCTGGTGATCTCCTCTTCTTCATCCACAAACTCCCTTATGTCAAATGAGAATGTTAAGGAAATTAAGTAGCCGATTTGCTCTTGAGGAAATTTTTACCTTGACCGTGGGAGCTGGAGTTGTTTCTGCCTCTTCAATATGGTGGCTCCCCTAGCCGATGGAGTGCGCTCACTTGATACATGGGGGGCAGCCGATGGAGAATGAGAAGGCTGTACAAGAAAACAAGTGTTAGCAAGAATTGGCGGGCTCGCAAAAGGGAAAGAGTTAAGTTTTGAGTTTACTGGTGAAGCTGGGCGTGGTTGCCGATGAGCCAATTTTTTTCGCTGCAAGCAAAGGGGTTTGGTTAAGAACAAAGAGACTTCGAGAAAATTTAAATTACCAAACCTCAAGATAGGAAAGATGCATACTGGTCGAGGGTGAGCAGGACGCTTGGGAGGAGATGGTGTTTGTTGAGCTTGATCATCGGCCGATGGCATTTGTGCATACTTGCTTGAGTGGCTTGATTCAGCTGTAGCTTCCTCAATGGCTTGATCGATTTCTTCCTCCATGATATCTTGATTAAGGGCCTCTTCCACGGTCAGATCTAGAGATGGCAAGCTGTCGGCTGGGGTTGCCTTTTGTTTCTTTGGCTTTTTCTTTTGTGCAGCCAATGGACCAGCAGCCGATGGATTGGCCCTTTTCTTCCTTGATAGCGTCTCGTGGGTTTGGCCATGTAGCAAAGTTCCCACCTTCGGTGCATTGAAGTCGATGATGGATGGAGCGAGTCCACCACTTGGAATGCGCCCTGAGGCATAGTGGATCTCGGCCCCTAAGTTGCTCTCATGAGGGGAGAAGAATCGGTTGTCTGCAGAGAAAAAATGATACTGGTTAAATTTTGTACAAGTGTCAGCCGATGGTTTTACAAATTGACAGAGAGAAGTATTTACATCAGGGATCGAGTCTGGGAGAAGTGTGGTCAGATACATGCATGAGTGTTGATGAAAGATATGTTTTTTGATCTCAAGCCACCATCTTTCAAAGGCTGAGCTCCTTTTCATTGCAAGCTCCAAGACTCCTATACTGCCAAGAGGGGGGCTCTCTAAATTCATCAGCCGATCCATCATTATCCTTGAAGTGATCTAGCCCCTCGTTTGGATTTTGTCTGTGAAGTATAGACCAATCGACAATTGTCCTAATCCAATTTGTCTGGCGACCAATGCTGGGTGATATAATTCATAGGACATGGAAACGTTTCTTCCTTGGTGGATGCTGATTGGTAAAATGCAAGGAGTGATAGCTGTAGTAAAGATTTCCCTTGGTCTTGGAAATTCCTCTGAATTGAGTTCATCAAAATTAAAATCTGAGGGAAGTTCAAATTCTGGGCAGCCCGAGTAAAGAAACCAAGACCAATTTCTCTTTGAAAAACCATCATAGAAGCCAGTAAACCAGTTGGCTAGGAGTTGGCTCGACAACTTGGACCCAGGGTGAACAAAAGAGGCTTCTCCAAAAGAGATACACCTATGTGTAGTCACTTCTTCGCCGTCATCATTCACAATTGGCTCTACCCTTGGGAATTCGGCATCAGCTAGATTGGGTTGGCCAGCAATCCTTTGTGTCAGGAGAACTAACCATAGCTGCAAAAACCACCAAGGTCCTCCGGTTCCAATGGTTTAGTTGGCGGCAATCTTAGCCGATGCTTGGTTCAGTGTTTGGTACAGATAGCCCAATAGAAATTATTCCCCAAGGTAACTTATTTTTAAAAAAGAAAAATCTTCTCTTTATCCTTTAAATAACTAATTTTAGAAACCACATTTTATTATACCACTTTAGTCCTAAGCTATTTCAAAAATAAATTTATTTTCCTACTCCTTTGTTTTCCCTTTTTACCATTTTTCTTATTTTCCTTTTTCTTTTACTTTCTTCTTTTCTTCTTCTGTTTTCTCTTGCGCTGCCAAAAGAAAAGAAGAAAAAGAAAAAGAAAGAAAAAAAGGCGCGGGGAGGGATTCAAACCCGCGACCTCTCTCTCCTCTCTCTCGCTTCTTACCGCTGCGCTACCGAGCCGATCTCATTCTCCTTCGTTCCCTTTTTTGTTTTATTTCTTCTCCTACTGTTCTTCTTCTTCCGCGTGACACCGGCGACGCATAGAGCGAACGGCGGAGGGGCGGCCAGGCTAGGGGTGCTAGGTGACCTTTATCCATCTACGAGCTATGCTGCTTGCGTCCCAAGGGTTAGCCGAGGCTACGGGGTGGCGGAACGAGCTGGCGACGGCATCTGGCTCACGGCGGTGATGTCGCCTCGTCGCCGGCACGGTCCGGTGACGGAACGGCCACGGAGAGGGGTCGTTGAGCATCAGTGGGGCCTAGGGAAGCTAACGGTGGCATTTGTTTGGCCGGGGGAGGCAGTGTGGAGCGCTAGCGACGTGCGGGGTAATGGTGGTCAGATGGGTGCCCGTGGCGAAGCTCGCCGGTGGCGAGTTCCGGTGGGTGTTAGGTTCGGGAATGCTAGGGGAAAGGATGGGCTAGCTGCGGAACACGTGTTCGTACCTTTAATCGCGCATGAGCTCGGCCGGAAGCGGCAAACTCTGGGAAATCGGCCTTGGCGGCACGACGGCGGGCTTGAACAGCCGATCTTCGGTTTCTTTAGAAATTCGAGCAATGCGGCGGGAGGAATTTGGGGAAAAGTTGGGGGAATTCACGAGAGGGTTGTGGTGAATATTTTGCATGTTCGGAGCTCGGCTTGGGGAGGCTTATTATAGCCGATCGACGGGAGGACGACGCGATGGCAAACGGTGACAGGACGCGGGCGCGGCGCCGCGACGGCGATGGCGATGCGTGCGTAGCGTGGCAAGAGACGGCACGGGGGCTTGGGGCGACGGCGACGCGGGGCGCGAGGCGGCGACGGCGACACGATGCGGCGGTGCAGGGCACGAGGCGCGCGGGACGCGAGGCGGCGATGTGACAGGAACCGGTCGAACACCTTGGGACTAATGAACAATAACTTTTTTTTTATTTTTCTGATTTTTCCCTAATTTCCCTTTTTTTGTTGCTTACCCTTTTGTATTCTTATTGCAAATAAAATTTGACTTAATTGTGGTTTAATTAATACTTTTTATGATCTGCCCTCTTTATTTTATATATATATACATATGTTTGTATATATATATTTATATATATGCATATGTACATTTTCTTTTCTTTCTTTTTAATTATAATTATCAGTTTTGGTATTTTACCCAAGAATTTCCATATTGGTTCCCGGAAGAAAATTTCATTAGTTCCTAGCTGTCCCAAATTCGTTTTTCTTAGAATTTATTTTAATTATTTCCTTTTTGAAATTTCTCTTTTTTCTAGGGTTTTAATCTTGCTCTAAATTTTTATCCTTTTCAAAGTAATTATTTATTTATTTCAACTTGGCATCAAAGACTTGCGAATAAAAGGCAAATAAACACGATAAGATGCAATCAAACAGAAAATTTTTGCAAGTTACGATTTTTAAAACTTCGGATTTTCAGGGTGTTACACACCATGATTGTCCGCCAGCACCGACCTTGTCACCAAGGGAATTTCCACATCGGTAGCAGTGGTAGCCACAACAACAGCGGTGGGCAGCACAACCGCAACCCTGCTCCATGCCCTCCAATGGCACCAACTCAGCAATCCAAGCCAGCTCCACCCAAGAGGGACTCTAGAGCAAAGCCACAGGCTTGCTTCAACTGCGGCGAGCCCGGACATTGAGGACAAGTGTCTGAAACCAAAGCGCGCTTGACCCATATTCATCCAGGCTCGTGTCAACCATGAGTCCGGAGAAGAGGAATAGGTTGCACTAGAGGTTGTACTGGGTATGTTTCCTATGAATTCCATACTTGCTACAGAATTATTTGATTCTAGTGCAACACATTTATTCATTTCCAAGCATTTTGTTGAGGCACTTGGGTTATTAGTAGTGGAACTTAAGATACCTATGCGGGTTCAAACCCCCTGGAAATCACTTGAACGCAACTCAGTATTGCCCCTTAGTGGCAATAGAAATTCAAAGATCCCAATTTCTAGCCAACCTTATCCTTCTTGAATCAAAGGACCTAGATGTTATTCTTAGGATGGATTGGTTGATAAGACACAAGGGAGTTATCGATTAGGCAAGTCACACGATCACTTTAACCGGTGAAAATGGGGAGAAGATTACTTTTTGTTCTCCAGTACCACAGAAGACGGTAGTGAGTTTGAACCAGGCTACTACCGAAGAACAGTCAGTGTTAGAAGCGAAGATCCTTAAGAAATTAGAGGATATTCCCATAGTCAGAGAATATCCTAAAGTCTTTCCGAAAGATCTAACATAGATGCCACCAAAACGGAAATTGAGTTTCGGATTGACTTAGTACCGGAAACTGCTCCAATCCACAAGAGGTCGTATAGAATGGGAGCCAACGAGTTGGCAGAAGTCAAGAAGCAAGTTGACGAACAGTTGCAGAAAGGCGACATCCGCCCAAGCACGTCGCCTTGGGGTGCTCCGGTGATTTTTGTGGAGAAGAAGGACAAGACTAAGAGAATGTGCGTCAACTATCGCACACTTAATTAGGTCACTATCAAGAATAAGTATCCACTACCTAGGATGACCTGTTCGATCAGTTGAAGGGAGCAACCATGTTCTCCAAGATAGACCTGCGATCAGACTATCACCAGTTGAGGATCCGAGAAGAGGACATCCTGAAGACAACATTTGTCACATGGTATGGGTTGTACAAGTGTACGGTTATGTCCTTTGGACTTACCAACGCACCAGCCTTCTTCATGAATTTTATGAAGAAGGTGTTTATGGAATTCCTGGACAAGTTTGTCGTGGTATTCATTGACGACATACTTATCTACTCCAAGTCTGAGGAGGAACACAAGCAGCATCTTCGTTTAGCACTCAAGAAGTTGAAGGATCATCAACTATATGCCATGTTTAGCAAGTGTGCTTTCTGGCTAAAGGAAGTGCAGTTTCTTAGTCACATCGTAAATGCTCAAGGAGTAGCAGTGGAACCATCGAATATGGAGTCAATTACTAAGTGAACCCCACCAAAGATTGTTACCTAGATCCAAAGTTTTCTTGGACTCGCGGGTTATTACCGCCGATTCATTCAAAATTTCTCCAGAATAGCCAAGCCAATGACTCAGTTGTTGAAGAAGGATGAGAAATTCAAGTGGTTCGCAGAATGCAACAAAAGTTTTGAAGAACTTAAGAAGAAGTTGGTGACTGCGCCAATCATAATTCTGCCAGATCAGACGAAAGACTTCCAGGTGTATTGTGATGCATCCTGCCAAGGGTTGGGATGTGTGTTGATGCAGGAAGGCAAATTGGTCGCGTATGCTTCCCGTTAGTTGCGTCCACACGTGAACAACTACCCAACTCACGATCTGGAGTTAGCAAAAGTTGTCCTTGCCTTGAAGATCTGGCGACATTACCTTATTGGTAATGAAGTATATATGGATCATAAGAGCTTGAAGTATATCTTCACCCAGCCTGACTTAAACCTCCTTCAGCGGAGATGGTTGGAATTGATCAAGGATTATGATCTAGTAATACACTATCGCCCTAACAAAGCTAATGTGATAACAGATGCTTTGAGCCGGATAAGCCACTATAATTCCATCAGCACGAAACAAATGGGTAGCAAGTTGCAGCAAGATCTGGAGCGCCTAAGCCTAGGAATTCTTGAACACGGGTTTGTGGCCGCTCACGAAGCACAACCCACGCTCATAGATCAAATCCGGGCAGCCCAGCCAAAATATCATGAGAGTTGGAAATGCCTGTGATTTCACCGAAGATGAGCATGGAACGATCGTGATGAGAGAAAGTGTCGATGGGGTGCCGAGCAGTTCTCCAAGGGGGTGCCCGAGGAGATGAGAGAGTGGTCAGGACGTCTACCAAGGGGTCCGATGGTCGACTCAGGAAAAGATGAGCCAAGGTTTTTTAGACAGGTTCGGCCCTCCCATAGGATAATAAGACTACTCCTATATCTGCCTAGGATGGTGAAAGATTAGGGTTCGAGTACAGATGCAAAGGAGTGTTCTTGGGTTTTTTTTCTCCTTTCTTTCCCTCCTCCCCTGCTTGGGTGATCTGCCCTCTCTTTTATAGTCCAGGGGGCAGCCACAGGGGGCTTGGGGGTGCAAGAAAGCTAGTCGTAAAGCAAATAGGAAAGGAACATCCTCGAGATCCGCTCACCGTAGGTGTCTTGCACGCAGTCTTGTCAGGTGACGTCATCCTCTGTTGGCTTGTCCCCCCTTGTCTTATCTGCCAGCCTTGCCAAAGGAAGCATTCTTCCTAAAGGAAAAAGCCTGCCCTTTTCGGGTCAGAGTCATGCATAGAGGTCAGGCTAAGGGGATGAGGTCGGGCTAAAGGCAGAGGTCGGGTCGGCCGTCCTCGTCTGAGGTCTGGCTTCCGACCCCAGCCCGAAGACTTTCCCTTAGTGTGGGCTACCCCGGGGGAGCATCCCCCATAGCAGCCCCCCGAGCCTAGGGGCAAATGGGACATTTGGCCCTAGGGTCCAAATTCTCCCAAGCTGGGATTCTTGGTGGCCGTCGGTGAGAAGGAGCCTAGGCTCGGAAAGACGGTCGGCGGCCAGGATGACCCGATGCTAGGTTGATCTCTGAAGCTTCTCGAGCATGCTTTGGCAGGTGCACCGGGTGCACCTGCTAGGTGTAGCCCCCGAGCGTGGGGCTGGATGGTACATTCGGGCCTAGGGTCAGGCGTCATGCACCATTCTTTGGCGGTTGTCAAATCATATGGTCGACATAGTGTTAGTCAATGAGCCGAAAGAAACATAGTCTGGAGGCTGACAGAGATCGACAGAGTTGGCAAAGCCATAGCCCGGAGGCTGATGGTGATAAGCAAAGTCGGAGAGACCATAGCTCGGAGGCTGATGGTGGTCGACGAAACCATAGCCTGGAGTCCGATGGTGGTCGACAAATTCAGTGAAACCATAGCTCGAAGGCTGACGATGGTCGGCGAAGTCAGCGAAACCGTAGCCCGAAGGCTGACGGTGGTTGGCAAAGTCGACGAAACCATAGCTCGGAGGCTGATGGTGGTCGGGGAAGTCGGCGAAACCATAGCTCGGAGGCTGAGGGTGGTCGGTGAAGTTGGAGAGACCATAGCCCAAAGGCTGATGGTGGTTGGCGAAGTTCGTGACACCATAGTCTAGAGGCTGATGGTGGTCGGCGAAGTTGGTGAAACCATAGCCCGTAGGCTGATGGTGGTCGGCGAAGTCGGCGAAACCATAGCCCGAAGGCTGATGGTGGTCGGCGAAGTCGGAGAGACCATAGCCCAGAGGCTGATGGTGTTCGACGAAGTCGGTGAAACCATAGCCCGGAGGTTGACGGTGGTCGGCGAAGTCGGAGAAACCATAGCCCGGAGGCTGATGGTGGTCAGCGATGGTGACATCAGGCGAAGGACCTCGGGAGCAAGTGCCTTTTGGCAACCGTCAGCCCCCAGGACAGCGAGCCACACACATGGTAGAGTGCCAGCCCGTCTTGTCAGGCACCTTTCGGGGTAGCGTAACGCCGCTTCCTTCAACGGCCAGGCCTCTTATCCGTTACCAACGGCTCTGTTGATGACGAAATTTGGAAAGCTAATCCCCGAGTTTGAAGTTACAATTGAAGCGGAATTGGAGGAACGCACGATTCTCAGAAACAGAGTGCGCATCGGTTGATGTCTGAATTGGCTGAGGAGTCAATCGGCTGAGATCGAATCGGATAAGGTGTCTGGCATAGACGATTCCGATTGGGATAACTAAATATGACCGATCCCGGTGGGAAAGCATGAAGATCATTATTGGATTCGGTTTCTAGTGCTTTAGAGATGTTGTCATCTATGGATAAAGTCTAGAAAAGGCAGTTGTATCTTTAAGTTAGGATATTTTGTGTAGTTTCCTTATAGATAATATCAGTTTGTTTTAGGCATATCTGTAATTCAATTTGTAATAGAGATAGGAATCGTGCCCGTCACAGACTCATCATGTATCTGGGTATAAATATGACTATGTAATCTGTATCAATCAATATACGATCAATACAATTTTGCCGCATCGCCACCTTTTTCTTTTTGCTTAATCTTGACAAGTTCTTGCTTCAAGTTGGGCTGCATCGGGCTTCGATCTCCAACGAGAGGTAACTCTTGTTACAAGCGGTTTGCGTTCTCGGGATTAGTGCTTCCATCGCCATGAACTCTAATCTCGTTATCGTAATCTGCATAGTTATCATATATGCTATATAATTTAGATCAATGTTGCGATGTAATCTTCAACCGGCTAGCATCAATTGCTAGATAACAGCCAACAGGATTAGATCTCATTGTTGATCTGGATTATATAGTATATCTACCATCTTGAAAGGCTATCATTAAGCTATTTTAGATCCTATGCTTTTTTTGGTACTTAATGCTGCATCGGTTAAGTTCGATCTATTAAGTCACCCTTAGAATCATAAAGATCTAATTTTCTTCATGATTGCTATTAGAGATAGTATCGAGGTTTCAGCCGATCTTACCTGATTTAACCATCTTGCATTTTTTATTTTTGCTTGATATGTTAAATCTACTCTGTATATTAAGATCTCATTATATTAATATGTTAAGCTTGTTATCAATCTGTTAAGGCATCTTAATATTTGATTGCTTCTTGTTTAATGTATTTAGTCTGTTATGATATCTTGGTATCTAGCAGTGTCGGAGTATTAGCTGATACCTATTAGATTTATCTCTTCGGCTATGCTGTAAACATGTATAATCCTTGCCTTATGACATTTTTAGATTTAAGTGATTTATACTATCTCAGTTACTACCGATCTATCCCAGTCACTTGATTTAAACAAGTTCGAAGATTTGGATTGTATTCTGTTAACATCTACAGCCGATCGGACGAATCTAGTTATTGTCGATTCAATGCAAGTTGCATCGGCACAGCACTAAAGGGATACTTCGTCGGCCACCAGATGATCGGCTATCAATCTAACTTTGTTTTCTCTTTTTAGTTTCTTGTTGGTTGCAGGAACAAACCAACTGGCACGCCTACGAACCTCGAATCAATACTTTGGACCTGCACTAGAGTAAAGCAAATCTCTCAGGCCAGTGCGTGGGAAATTTTCTCATCAACACACTTTTGGCACGCCCGATAGGACCCAAATCGCAAGACAAACACCATGGTTGATATCAAGTTGACAAAGACAACGTCATTCCGATCACCATGGATAAGCTGACTCCTGAACAGCAGGCTGAGTACAAGGAGATGATAGACCAGTTGCAAAGTCATTATCTACAATCTCTTGCTCTGACCAGATCAGGGACAATCGTCCAAAAATACAAGGTCAAGATCCCAGGTTAGGATGAATCTAGAGTGAGCTCTAGCAAGGGCAAAGAACAAGAAATCAAACAGGAGGAAGGACCAGAGCTCAACAATCTGCAAGACAGGATCGATTATGTGTGCACCATGCTTTGGTCAATCAGTCTGGAATATTGGTCAATACCCTCAACAACATGATTAGTAGGGTTGTCGACTCCAGGACAGCCAAACATAAAGCCAGGGGCCCAGTATTCCTTCCTGACAGCAAATTTCTTTAGTACAGGGCCTTGGCAACAGATTGGTTGCCGATTGCTTCAGGAGTTCCTCCAAAACAACCGATCGCACAAGGATCGGTTCCTCTCAAGCCCTTTGTGCCACCGTTGGCATCAATGCCACTAGAGTTTCAACCCAGGGTCCTGATCAGGCCACAACCTCAACATACGGGCTATGAGATTTGTCGAAATTTGGTCTCGGCAATAGAAATTTGGGGGTGCAGTCAAGATCGCCAAGCACAATGGGTTAGGTGGAGAACAAGATTTAGACAGGTTCAGGCCCTCTCGTGAGGTAATACCCTACTCCTGTTTCGGGGATTCGATCTGCCGAGTGTTTATTGATCTCAAGATATGTTGCTCCTAAAGTCGATAGCTCATAAAGCATATGTCTGATCTAACCTCTGATATCCCTCAAGGGGCGCCCCTTACCACCCTTATATAGTCCCGAGGGACGGGCTTACAAGTCGGAAACCCTATCTTACTCTAAGTCGGTTTCCTCAATCTTACCAAACCGTGACTATGGGCCGTTGCCTTATCTAATCGATAACATAATACCCAAGTCATAGCCGGTTTACATAATTAGAAGGCATAACCTATTCCTATCTCAAGTCGGATAAGCTTGCCATGTGGGTATCCCATTGCCATAATCTCCACAGTAGCACCCGAGTCCTTCGCAGTCGACGAGATAACTTCGCCTTGAATCAAGATAACACACAACCAAACAATTTTTTGGCCGAGTGCTTCCAATGCCGAGTGATTCCGTCATCCCTGCCTGAAACTCCCGAGTGACTCCAAAGACTGTGAAGGGCTAGAAAAATTCTCACAAAATAAATATCTTGGTGCATCTCCTGATTCACCTAATTAGGTGTAGCCCTCGACTATGTGGTTAGTCAAAATTAGACTAAACATATAGTCAAGAGTTCATGCTTGTCCGAGTGAATCTGCCCGAGTCATCTAAGAACAAATAGCTCAATCAACCCTCGTGGGTGAAAAGCACTCAATAAGCTCATGTTTATCCGAGTGGATCTATCCGAGTCATCTCGAAACAAATATCTTAATCATCCCTCATGGGTAAACAAGTTTTTCAGTCATCTGAAAAATATGACCAAAATCTTAAATAGCTCTTTCCATAATATTGGTCTCAATCTAAAAAGATCATCACCAAAGTGGAAAAACAGCAATGATATAATCATTTAATCAAATGCTTAAAAACCAAACAGTCCCTGTCATCAAGGCAGCAATGAAAAGCTTCACTGTTTGTCACCTTTGAAATCGCATCGTGCCAACTTCTCATGAAGTTGTGCAAACCGCGGTATGAAAGGATTTCCAAAGGTACTGGGCACTCAGACACGTGCATATTGCCAAAGCAAATCTGCTTAAGTTCATCCACTTAAGTCCCTAAGGACACGCGTCAAGCCACACCTCAGTTGGGCCGTAAGTTTCTCATGGGCTCAGCCCAATCGCGAGAAAACCTAGCGAAACCCACAAATCTTTGTACAAAGCCTCGAGGTCATCCCCACCACTTCGTCATCCCAGAAAATTTCCCCACTCGCAACACTGTTCACCAGCTTGCAGCGGAAAACCATAGGCTTGCGCGCGCACCCAATCCCATCGATACAGGAGCTCGCGCTTCTCCAGAAGCTAGCCTCCGAATCCATCTCCATAGATCCCCATCTCAAATCCTCATCTTCCGAGCTAGATCTACTTCCCCCAAAACACATCCATGGCGGGAGAGAAGAAGATCCCTTTTGAGCAATGGGCGACTTCGGATGTCAAGGAATCCACTCTCAAGAAGATGGTGAAGAACAGAGTTCTCCCTCCCAAGGAGATCGTCGCCTGGCGCCCAGCGGCCGGTGAAGAGTTCCCCACCCCGAACACCGGTGAGCTCGTCGTCTTTACCTCTTTCTTCTACTATGGCTTCGGCCTCCCCACCTCCGAGTTCTTTAGGGGTCTTCTTGACTATTACGGCCTTCAACTCTATCATTTGAACCCCAACTCCATGCTCCATATAGCTCTTTTCATTCATGTCTGTGAAGCCTTCCTTGGCATCCTTCCCCACTTCCAACTCTTTCGGCGCATATTCTATCTCAAGCCGCATCCGAACAAGGATGAGCCCTGCGTTGTCGGTGGGGCCGGCTTCCAGCTCCGCGGATCCCTCCGCCGAGATTATTTTTCCATTTCCTTGAAATCCTCTAACAAGGGCTGGCACGCAAACTGGTTCTACATTGCTAACCTTGAACCCAGTCTGCAAAACTTTGTTGGCCTTCCTCCGGTGCCAAGACCCAACTGGAGCACCATGCTAGTAGCTCAAGACTGGGACGAAGCCAACAAGCTTCTGGCGAAGATTTTGGACATGAAGCAGAAGGGCCTTCGGGGTGAGCAGATCACTAGGCATTTCATCAGGAACCGACTGACGCCGATCAAGGAGAGGTCCAAGCCTGCCTTTGAGTACGAGGGCGAGAGGGACCCCAACCGGGAAGACCGCGACTCCCTCAGCTTCGAGACTTTGAAGATCCGCATGTATAAGATATTCTCGACTGGGATTGCAGTCGAACGCAGCCTCGTGCTGCCGGTCCTTCCGTACAGCCTATATCGCCCTCCTCCTCCGGTAAGTTGACTTGACTCTTTTATTGTCTTTCAATCTTGATGTGGCACTTCTTAGTGTTCAAAGAATCTCTCTTGCAGGAAAATGCCTCCATTATCTCGAAGCCATATAAAATTCATCATGATGACGTGCCGGCTCGGCCCCCAAAAAACCAACCGGCGGCGTGAAGATCCAGAGCGATCCGATTGGCAAGAGGGCTGCCCCGAGTGAAGACATCAGCAAACGGGCGAGTAAGAGGAGGCTGGTCATTGATGACTCGGACGACGATGTCCAAACCCCTCAAGCTAAGGCGACTCCTCCAAGGCCGTCACTGATTCACCGATCAACCAGGTATGTCTTACGACTGAAATTGTGCTCTTATTGAAAACCTCTTTGCCTTCATCTCGATTGCTCCTGTCTTTCTCTTCACATGAGGCCTCAAGACATAGATCCCACTGGGCAGAGTGAGGGCCCTATGCCTACTGCAGCAGCTGAGGCATCAAAGCCTGCAGAGCCGAAACCCCGAAGCCCTCTCCCGAGTGAGAGCGCTCCGTGTGAGAGGCCCGCACCTCCCTGTGAGGATGTCCCGAGGGCGGAGCCCCCGACCACTAGCCGGGAAGCTCCGACTGGAAATCAGTCAGACCCCGGTTGCAACTCAAAGAACTCCGACTGAGAACCAGTCGGGTAAGAGCCAAGAAGTGAAAAGCAGCCAGGAAGCACCAGTCCAGGATTCGGCCACCGAAGTTGGTAAGTCTCGGAACAATCTTTCATCTTTTGATCTCCAGTCCATTTTTCCTGTATCTTCATTCGCTCCTTCTGAATCAATCAGCCAAAGTGGAGGAGATCCCTAGGTTGCAGTCTTCTGAAACCTGGGTCCCTCCAATCAAGATTGAGTGGCGCGATTCTAAGGGCCAGAGACAGGGCATCATCCTGAACAAGCAAATGGAGAATGAAGAAAGAGATATGCTTGTAGACAGCCTGAACGAAGCGACTCGGCTGTTAAACGTAAGTTTTGCTCCTTTTCTGTTGTAGCTTTGTAATTGCTTTTCAGTCGACCCATCTTCAGAAATTGCGTGTAGAGAGTCTATTGCTGGTTGATGGCCAAATCCGATGCACTCGAGAAGTTGGTCCCGCACTTGGACTCCCTGGAGAACATCCAGCAAGAGCTAAAGGCCACTCGAGATGAAGCTGCATCGAGAGAAGCGGCTCTGAGGAGAGAGATAGTCGCACTCCGGGAAGAGAACCTCGACCTCCGGGGTTCAGTCGGGAGTAAGCTCAATCTCCTTAGTCTTTTTGTGCTTTTATTTGCAGTCTGTGTTGATCTTGGTTGTTGACAACCTTTCTTGTTGCAGAAAACTCGTCGGAGGTCCACTCGCTCCAGGCCCAGCTGGAAGAAGCCAACACCAGCAAAGCTGAGTTGGAGTCTGAGTTCGAAGGTGAGTTCTTTCAAAACGGCATTCTTGATTTTGCTTCATCTTTGAATGTTTGTGTAATCGTATGTCTTTGACAACTTATAACATCAAGACCCGAGCCCAAAATGATGTTTTCATTGAGAGGGTCAAAAAGGCCGAAAGCATCAGGGACGATGTCGCTAACGCGGCGACACCGATCCTATTGTCACTGTTCCATAATGGGCTCAGGACCAGCTCGTTGGACATCGTCGAAGTCTTCGACAAGCTTAGGTGGGCCCCTGATCAATATCTGGCTAATATTTCTGAGGCAGCCATCATGAGAGCGGGCTTCGCCCTTGCGCAGACCAAGTCGCACTACCCCCGAGTAGACGTTGATTCAGTCGGGGAGGGCTTCGCCGACGGCACTTCAGACGAGCATGCCTTGGAATTGATTACTGAAGCGCAGGAGTCGGCCAAGAAAGTAGCCGCCGATGTAGTGAGCCATTTTCGATCTTGATTGCTTTATGAACATTTGTATGCTTGTAACTTTCGATGACATGTAAATACTCAGCTTATTTATGTTAATGCCTTGATCCGAGTCTGTATGTCAAATTTCTTAAGTAATTTTCGTCCGACTGTCGTCAAGCCTAAGCTTGATTAGGTCATCGGAAAATTCTCAGTCCTTATCCATTGAACTTGAATTGAGGAACATTAAACAATGATAAACCGAATATGCACAAGTTGCCGAAGGAAACCATGCTTTATTGACATGTATGCAACCCCCCGACTGCTAACTCAAGAAGTCATCTTGCTTGAGGTTGGCAGTCGAGAATAACATAAAACTTAAGGCAATTTAAGCATAGTATCGTCGAAGATGTTCGATGTTCCAGGAGTTCTCCACCATGAATCCATCTTCACGCTTTAGTTGGTATGCTCCTGGCCGAGTCACCTCAGCAATTATGTATGGTCCTTCCCATAGTGGAGATAATTTATGACGGTCCTTGGTGGTTTGAATTTTGCGCAGAACTAGATCGCCGACAATAAAAACTCGTGCTCGAACATTGCGGCTATGGTATTGTCTGAGTCCTCGGAGTTATCTTGCCGACTGGATCAGGGCTGCCTCACGGGCCTCCTCCAGTCGGGTGAGGTCATCCACGCGGTCTTGATCATAGCGTTGGTCATTAAAGCTGCGGACTCGGAGAGATTCGTACTCCATTTCGTTCGGCAACATGGCTTCTGCGCCATAGAACAAAAAGAAAGGAGTTTGGCCAGTAGCCCGACTGGGCGTAGTCCGTAGTGACCATAGAACCGAGGGGAGCTCTTGAACCCATTTGCCGGTGTAAGGATTTAGCCGGTCAAACACTCGGGCCTTGATGCCTTGAAGTACCATGCCATTGGCGCGCTCAACTTGTCCATTGCTCTTGGGATGCACGACTGATGCATAGCAAATTTTGATGCCGAAGTCTTCGCAGAATTCCTTGAAAATGCCTCCAGTGAATTGAGTTCCATTATCGTTTATAATTCTGTTTGGGACGCCAAACCGATGTACGATGTTGAGGATGAAGTCTCGTGCCTTGTCGGCGGTGATCGTAGCAACCGGCTTAGCCTCGATCCACTTGGAGAACTTGTCGATCGCGACGAATAGGTGCGTGAATCCTCCTGGAGCCTTCTTGAAAGGACCAACCATATCCAAGCCCCATACCGCAAACGGCCAAGATAATGGGATCGTTTGTAACTCTTGGGCTGGAACGTGGCTCTGCCGAGCGAAGAACTGGCAACCTTCACACGTTCGGACCACTTTGTCGGCGTTGGAGACCGCCGTAAGCAAGAAAAAACCTTGTCCGTAGGCTTTGCCCACCAAGGTGCGTGCCGCCGCGTGACTTCTGCATATACCCGAGTGGATATCATGGAGAATTTGCCGTCCTTCCTCAGGAGTGATACATCTCATTAGGACTCCAGAGGGGCTCCTTTTGTACAATTCAGAGTCGACCATGACGTAAGCTTGACAACGACGTCGGACTCGTTCCGCCTCATCCCAGTCTTCCGGCAGCTCTTGCTGAGTTAAAAATTTGATGAGTGGTGTCCTCCAGTCGGTGTCGATCATGGCGACTTGGTTGCAGCTTGCTCGTTGGGGGTTGGTTTTGCTGCAACAGTCGGTTCATAGAGATGCTCTACGAAGATGTCATTTGGAGCAGCTTCTCGTTTGGACCCAAACTGCGCCAACTCGTCAGCTGCCTCGTTGTTATGTCTCAATACATGGGATAGCTCCAATCCATCAAACTTGTCTTCAAGTTTGCGAACTTCTTGCCGATATGCCTCCATGGTGTCGTTTAAATAGGACCAGTCTTTCATCACTTGGTTTACAACCAGCTGGGAATCCCTTTTCACGACCAGCCGACGTATCACGAGTGAAACTGCAAGTCGCGGTCCGTGTAGCAGGGCTTCGTACTCGGCGACGTTGTGAGAGGCGGAGAAGTGGAGGTCAAGAACATATCTTAGCCTTTCCCCAGTCGGGGAGATCAACACGACTCCTGCTCCCAAGCTAGTGATCCTCTTGGATCCGTCAAAGTGCATGGTCCAGTATTGTAGGTCTTCTCGAGGTACGTCTTCTTGTTGTTCGGTCCACTTGGCCAGGAAATCTGCCAGGGCTTGTGACTTTACAGACGTCCTCGCCTTGAAAGTTAAGTCCAGCGGCATCAGTTCCAGGGCCCACTTTGCGATGCGCCCAGTCGCCTCCCGGTTGTGGATGGCATCGCCGAGTGGAAAGAAAGTAACGACGGTGACCGAGTGACCCTGAAAGTAGTGCGCCAATTTCCTCACGGTTATCAGAACACCATATAGCAATTTTTGTACCTGAGGATAGCAAATTTTGGCTCCCGCCAGTACTACGAAGTAGATTGGCCTCTGAATCTTCTGGACTCATCCTTCTTCTTCGTGCTCAACCACAAGAACCGTGCTAACCACTTGGTGAGTCGCTGAGATGTACAGTAGCAGGGGCTCCTGAGGCTGAGGTGAGGCTAGGACGGGCGATGTCGTGAGAAATTCTTTAAAATCTTCAAAGGCCTTGTGGGCTTCTGTGGTCCACTGGAAGTCGTCAGATTTCTTCAGTAGCCTGAAGAAAGGCATACCTCGTTCGCCGAGTCGAGAGATGAATCAGCTTAGCGCCGCCATGTAGCCAGTAAGCTTCTGGACATCTTTCTGGTTACTCAGGGGCTTCATATTAAGGATAGCATTGATTTTCGCTGGGTTAGCTTCAATGCCGCGATGGGACACCATGAAGCCAAGCAGTTTGCCTGATGGCACACCGAACGTGCACTTCTCCGGGTTTAACTTCATTCTGAAGGCCCGAATATTTGTGAGGGTTTCTTCTAAGTCGGCGATCAGGTCTTCCTTCTGCTTGGTCTTGATGACGACATCGTCGACGTAAGCTTTCATGTTCTTTCTGATCTGTGTTTGAAAGCATCTTTGAATCATGTGTTGGTATGTGGCTCCGGCATTCTTCAAGCCGAAGGGCATCGTGATGTAGCAGTAAGCCCCAAACGGCATGATGAACGATGTTTTCAGGCAGCGGATTCCTTCAAGCTGATTTGGTGGTAGCCCGAGTAACAATCCAAAAAGCTTAGGAGCTGGCAACCGGCTGTTGAGTCCACGACTTGGTCGATGCGAGGCAACCTGAATGGATCTTTGGGGCACGCTTTGTTGAGGTCGGTGTAGTCAACGCACATGCGCCATTGCCCTATCTTTTTCCAGACCAGGACCGGGTTAGCGAGCCAGTCGGGATGGAGGACTTCTTTGATAAAACCGGTGGCTAAAAGCTTTGTGAGTTCTTCCTTGATGGCATCTTTTCGATCCTGAGCAAAACGGCGCAATCGTTGTTTGATTGGTTTCGCATCATCTTTGACGTGTAAAGAGTGCTCGATCATCTCCCTAGGAATTCCAGGCATATCAGATGGTTTCCAAGCAAAAACATCTTTATTATTTTGGAGGAAGGTGACGAGCGCGCTTTCCTATTTAGGATCTAGCTCAGCGCCGATTACAGCGGTTTTGGAAGGATCCGATGGATCAAGGGAGATTTTCTTCATTTTGGCGTCGCCTTGTCCCGACTTGGCTATCTTCTTTGCGGGGATTTCGCCCTCTCCCGAGGTCGATGCAGCCAGTCGGACTTCTTCCTGGCCGCGTGATCTCTCACGAGATTGGGCCATGTCGCAGCTTTCCTTGTCGCAAGTGAAGGCTTATTTGACGTCGCTGCGCAGAGTGATGACACCGTTTGGACCCAACACCTTCATGCAGAGGTAGGTACAGTGCGGTATCGCCATGAAATTGGCGAGTGCAGGCCTTCCAATGATCGCGTGGTAGGCCGTCTCGAAGTCGGCCTCCTCGAAAGTGATGTTCTCCATCCGGAAGTTCTCCCGAACTCTGAAGGCGACTGGAAGGGCGATGTGCCCAAGTGGCATGGACGACAGCCCTGGGATAACTCCGTGGAAGTGGGCTGAACTTGCCTTCAATTCGGCTCTCGGGATTTGCATCTCGTCCAGGGTCTTGGCGAACAAAATATTAAGGGCGCTGCCCCCATCGATGAGGACACGCTTCAGCTTGATGTTGCGGACCACCGGGTCTAGTACCAGGGGATACCGTCCCGGGTGAACCACTTGGTCAGGGTGATCCGAGCGATCGAATGTGATGGCCACCTCCGACCATCGTAGGTATTGTGGGACTTTGGGTTGCGCCGCGTTGACCTCGCGGTTGGTTAGCTTCTCCTTCCTCTTGGACTCATAAGCTTGCGGCCCCCCGAAAATGTGATTCAGCTCGCCTACGGGGTCTTGAAAGGGCTCCGTATTTCCAGTCGGGTTGTTATTCTTGGTGCCCGATGGACCGGCTTCGTCAGTCGGCTTCTTGTTGAGCTGTGCCGTGTATTGCTCGGCGAATTGCTTGTAAATGAAGCAATCCTTGGCCGCATGCTTGTGGTTTGGATGATGCGTGCACTGAGCGTTCATGATTGCGTCGTAGGCCGCGACTCGGGGACGGCGTTGGGAGTTGGACGTTGTGGCAACCAGATCCTCAGGCCGGCGCTTGTGGTCCTTCTGGCCTTGGTTGTTGCTGCCGTTATCCTTCTTAGGATGCCAACTTCCACCCGACTGCTTATCGTCCCTTCTGTCAGGCCGGTCTTGCCGCGCTGCCTTGATCACGTCGCTGGACTTGGCGTAAGAGTTGGCTGTATCGAACATCCGCTTCACCGTCTTCGGTGGCTTGCGCCCAAATTTTTAGATCAATAGTTCATCACGGACTCCCTTCTGGAAGGCGGCGATGATGATGTCGTCGGTGATGTTGGGGATCTTGTTGCGCTTTTCGGAGAAGCACCGGATGTAGTCCATCAATGGCTCGTCGGCTTCGGACGACGTTGCGAGGTCGAAGTGGGTCTGGGCCTTTCAAAGGTGCCCGGAAGTTGGTGATGAAGTCATCCCGTAGCTCGCTCCACGAGCCGATCGAGCCTCTTGGCAAGCTCGTGAGCCAGTTCCTGGCTGAGTTGGCGAGGGCAACAGGCAAGTAATTAGCCATGGCCTTGTTGTCTCCTCCTCTTGCGCGGATGGCGAGGGTGTACACGGTCAGCCATGACTCGGGGTCGGTCTTTCCGTCGTACTTCTCGATTCCTGTCGGCTTTAAACCGTTCGGCCAATGCACTCGGCGCAGGTCCCGAGTGAAAGCAGGTACTCCGTCGTCGTTGCTGTCGGGCGAGCCCCTTCGGTCTTCGTGGGAGCACTGATCTCGTTCTTGATAGCATCGGTCGATGACTTCCCGCAGATCACTCGGCGGGGTCTCTGGCAGGCTGCTTCGGTAGTCGGAATTGTTGCTGTGGCGGACCCAGTGGTGGACAGGTGGTCGTCCATGCCGCTTCTCGCGGGAGTCAGCCGATTGCTCTTGATGCTTCCGTGTGGTCTCATGGCGAAGGTCTCTTGACCTAGTTGCTAGCCGGTCTTGTTCGAGCCTCTTGTAATCCTTCAACCTCAGCGGCGGGAGTCGGCTTCTGTTGGGCGTTTCTGCCACGGACTCAGTCGGCCTTCGGGCTGAGGTGGAGGGAGAGCAGTTGGCTGTGGCCACGATGATGGTCTTGATCTTGTCCAGAATTGGTGTCACGTTGGCGGGAGCCGTATCGATCACGGTGTCGAGGAGGGTGAGTGCAGCGACGGCGTTCTGCTGGGGCGTTTGGAAGATATTGGCGTTGTCGACTCGCGTTTGGAGTATGGCCTCCCAAGCGGATCGCCTGGTCGCCCTCAGGTCTCGTTTTCGTCTGTTGACTTCCTCCTTGCGCCTTTTCTCATCATCGGCCAGCTTGCGCTCCTGCACAAGCCTGGCCTGTTCTTCCTCCGCGACTCTGCGGGCTATGGCTGAGTCGGTCTCGGCCACCTCAGCCATGAGGACGTTGAAGCACTTCGGCTCGTAATCCTTCTCGCAGTCGGAGTTGTTGGCCTCGTCCGAGGGGATGCCTTAAAGCTCGTCGAAGCCTGAGGATCTGAGGTACTCATCGTGTTCCGTGGATGAGCATGACCCGAACCGTTGGAGGATGACGACGACTTTCCTTGAGCCCGGGTTGCTCGAATCTAGATCGTTCCTGTCTGGGTCGTAGCTTGATGACGGGGGTTCCTCCGAGTGGGTTGATTTTGACCCGGAGGAGAGGAGTTTGCCGTAGACCTCAGTGGCATTTGGTAGTCCAAACGGTGCCGAGAGAATTTCTCCTCCCATGTGCGTCGGTTCCGACGGGGAGGTCAGGAGATGGCTGTAGATCCCGGCGGCGTTCGGTAGTCCGAATGGCGCCGAGTGGGTTCCTTATTCCGAGTGGATGGACACCATCTTGGAAGTCAAAACTGTGTCGCAGATCTCAGCGTTGTTCGATAACACGAACGGCGACGAGTGAATTCCTCTTTCCAAGTGGGGAGAACCCATCTTGGAAGTCAGAACCTTGTTGTAGATCCCAGCATTGTGCGGTAGCCTGAACGGCGCCGAGCGGGCTCCCCCTCCCGACTGGTCCGAATCCGAGTCAGGGAAGGATAGCTTGTTGAATCCTTTGGCGGCGAAGTCGTCGATGCCTGATGAAGATCCCATCGCGCTTACTGGCGAGATTGAAGAAGTCTTGACGCGCGGGCCCCTACCTGGCGCGCCAACTGTCGAAACTTGGTTTCGGAAATAGAAATTTGGGGGTGCAGTCAAGATCGCCAAGCACAATGGATTAGGTGGAGAACAAGATCTAGACAGGTTCAGGCCCTCTCGTGAGGTAATACCCTACTCCTGTTTCGGGGATTCGATCCGCCGAGTGTTTATTGATCTCAAGATCTGTTGCTCCTAAAGTCGATAGCTCATAAAGCATATGTCTGATCTAACCTCTGATATCCCTCAAGGGACGCCCCTTACCCCCCTTATATAGTTTCGGGGGGCGGGCTTACAAGTCGGAAACCCTATCTTACTCTAAGTCGGCTTCCTCAATCTTACCAAACCGTGACTATGGGCCGTTGCCTTATCTAATTGATAATGTAATACCCAAGTCATAGCCGATTTACATAATTAGAAGGCGTAACCTATTCCTATCTCCAGTCGGATAAGCTTGCCATGTGGGTATCCGATTGCCATAATCTCCACAAGATTCCTCGGGTTTCTCCATATCAGATTGGGGCCATGTTCAGCGCAGATCGGCCACCTGTTCTGCCCAAGGTGCCGATAGGATCCTACCCATCAAGTTTCCCTCAAAATCCTGTCGACTCTCAGCCTCTGCATGATCATCAGCCTCACATGATACATCAATCTCCTCAGCAGCGCGTAGGAGGCAATTTCAACAAGCAATATCAGCCTTATTCGCCACAGATATCATATTGGCAGGGACCACTCCAGTTTGATATATATGAGCTAATACAATAGCAAGCGCAAGAAGCACCTCAACAAAGCAAGCCTTGGGTGGACCTGATTGCTGATGTGATGAGGGAGCAGTTTGGTCTCAAACCCCAAGGACATTGGCAACATGTATCGGTACCCATATCCTGAATATTTTGAGAGGGTCCCATTGCCTAACCGATACAAAGTACCAGATTTTTCCAAGTTCTCAGGGCAGGACAATGTGTCTACCTATGAGCACGTTAGCCAATTTTTAGCCCAGTGCGGAGAGACATCAGGTACAGACGCCTTGAGGGTTATGCTTTTTCCCCTCTCCCTCTGTGGATCGGCATTCACTTGGTTTTCTTCGCTTCCATACAATTTTGTTCAGAGTTGGGCCGATTTGGAAAAACAGTTTCATCGCTACTTCTACACCAGCATCCACGAGATGAAACTGTCCGACTTAACGGCCATCAGGAAAAAGCACGACGAATCAGTCAAGGATTATATCCAAAGATTCAAAGACATGAGAAATCGGTGCTATAGTTTGGTGCTATCCGATTCCCAGCTAGCCGATCTTGCCTTCCAGGGTTTGTTAGCACCCATCAGGGAGAGATTTTGGGCTCAAGATTTTGAAAGCTTGGCACACTTGGCCCATAAAATCACTGCCCATGAGCAACATTTTCAGGAAGCCAAGAAAGCCTTTAAGAAGGTTAGCAGCCATTTCAACTGATAGTGAAACCAAAGTGGCAGCAGCCGAATGGGCTAGGAACAAAAAGATCATAACCTACCAATGGGTGGAGAATTTGGCTAAAGAGGAGAAGTATGATTTTGAAATTACTAAAGCCAACAAAATCTTCGATCTACTGCTTCGGGAGAAATAGATCCAACTTTCGACCAATCATGTCATCCCATCGGCTGAGGAGTTGAAAAAGAGAAAATACTGCAAGTGCCACAACACCGGTTCCCACAGTACGAACGATTGCAAGGTGTTTTCTAGCAAATCCAGTCGACTATAGAGATAGGGAAGATCAAGTTTGAAGACCCAAAGAAGCCGATGAAAGTTGATGGGAACCCTTTTCCTGTTAACATGGTTCATGCCAGTCGCAGGTCAGCCGATAATGAACATCAAGAGATGGATAGCCTGATCAAGTTCATGAAAAATTTCATAGAAAGGGAGTCGCCATCTTCGGCAAAGGTCGCCAAAAGACATCAAATGAAATATGACCATCAGGAAGAAAGGTGCTATGAGGTGGATAACATCTTTGATCCCCACTAGGGCTTTGAATTTTTCAGATTTTGCTGGAACCAGGGGATGAGGTTGCCATCACTACAGGATTGCCCAGCCTGCAGTGGCTACAGGGAGGAGCAGACCGCAAGCTCTAGCCAATTTTTACCCAAGGAAAATCGGCTAAAGCAAAGGAAACTCCCCGTTGACCAGAGGCTGGGCCCAGTTCATCAGGATTTCTTTCAAGAGGATGTTGAAGATGATGAGGACGAAACTGCCAACCCACAATGGTGCCTCTCCCACACTTTCACAAAGACCCAGAAATGGAAGGTGCAACGGATGAAGAGCGAGGGACGGCTGTAAGAGGTTCAAGCCAAAATTGATTATGGCTAAGAAAGAAGAAGGAGCAAGAGCGCCCAAGCAGGTAGTGGGGCGTGAAGAATAATGCTGTTGCAGCCGACGAAGACCAAGCCGACAAGGCAAAAAGAAAGGCTATGGAAAAAGTTGTGGCCTCGCCATTAGTTCACATGGTTTTCGTGTTGCCAGCCGAGTTTGAAGCGGCCCAAGCCGATGCAGACGTCGTAGAGGAGTCGCTGGCCAAACTCGTGTTGTCCCCGGAGCAACCCATCTTTGAAAAACCAGAAGGGACTAGACATCAGCATCTTAAGCCTCTCTATGTCAAAGGATTTGTCAATGGGAAGCTGATGTCAAAAATGCTAGTTGATGGGGGAGCTGCTATCAATCTAATGCCCTATGCTACTTTTAGAAAACTGGGTAGGGGTTCCGATGACCTCATCAAAACAAATATGGTTCTTAAGGATTTTGGCGGAAACCCATCTGAAACAAAAGGGGTTCTTAATGTTGAGCTGACCGTCGGTAGTAAGACAGTGCCTACCATCTTTTTTGTTATCGAAGGGAAGGGGTCATACAGCCTGCTGCTAGGGAAGGATTGGATCCACGCCAATTGTTGCATCCTTTCCACTATGCACCAGAGCTTGATCCAATGGCAAGGCGACAAGATCAAAATTGTTCCAGCCGACAGGTCAGTAAACATAGCCAATGCTGATTTAACCCTTTTGGAAATCGATGGCATCGGTTGCTTGTCCGGCAAGGTTTGGGAGACTGATTTTCTAAATGTGTCCGATTCTACTATACAGCCAATTGGAGACGAAGAGCCTCAATTATTACTTTGAGGGCGTCGTGGAGGGATCAAACATCTACACCAAGGACACCGTGGACGACCTTGATGGCAAGCTAGGACAAGGTTTTATGTCGACCGATGAGCTTGAAGAGGTTGATATAGGTCCAGAAGATAGGCCTAGGTCAACATACATTAGTAAAAATTTATCTTCTCATTTTAGAACCAAGCTTATTGAGTTATTAAAGGAATATAAAGATTGTTTTGCTTGGGAATATTTTGAGATGCTAGGTCTTAGCCAATCAATTGTTGAGCATCGGCTCCCTATTAAACCAGTATATCGGCAATACAAACAGCCTCCCAGGTGATTTAAAGCCGATATGGATGATGCGATTAAGGCTGAAATTACTCAACTGTATGATGCTGGTTTTATTCAGCCATGCTGATACGCCGAGTTGGTTTCGAACATAGTCCCAGTGATTAAGAAAAACGGCAATCTTAGGGTGTGTATCGATTTTCGTGACTTAAACAAAGCTACCCCTAAGGACGAGTAGCCCATGCCGATTGCTGATTTATTGGTCGATGCTGCTTCAGGGCATAAAATCATAAGTTTTATGGATGGCAATGCTGGGTATAATCAAATTTTCATGCCTGAGGAAGACATTCATAAAACTTCTTTCAGGAGTCCTGGTGCAATCGGATTATATGAATGGATTGTCATGGCGTTCGGTTTGAAAAATGCTGGGGCTACTTATCAAAGAGCCATGAACTATATTTTCCACGACTTAATCAGCTTCTTGGTTGAAATCTACAATGATGATGTGGTTGTCAAATCGAAAGAAGTAGAAGATCACATAGCCGATTTGAGGAAGGTTTTAGAAAGAACAAAGAAATATGGCTTGAAGATGAACCCTACAAAATGTGCTTTTGGCGTATCGGCTGGACAGTTCTTGGGATTTCTTGTTCATGAGAGGGGGATTGAAGTCACACAAAGAAGAGTTAATGCAATCAATAGTATTCAATCTCCACAGGACAAGAAGCAGCTGCAATCTCTGATCGGCAAGGTAAATTTCATCAGGCATTTTATTGCTAATTTATCTCAGAAGATGGAGCCGTTCACGCCTTTGCTAAGGCTAAAAGCCGGTCAAGAGTTTACTTGGGGGGCAGAGCAGCAGAAAGCTTTGGACAACATCAAGGATTATTTAAGCTCCGCTCCAGTTTTGATCCCTCCCCAGAAGGGAGTGCCTTTTAAGTTGTATTTGTCAGGCGATGAAAAATCAATCGGTTCAATTTTGATCCAAGAGTTCGAAGGCAAGGAGAGAGCAATATTTTATCTCAGCAGAAGGTTTTTCGATGCTGAAACAAGGTACTCTCCCGTGGAAAAATTGTGCTTGCGCTTGTATTTTTCTAGTACAAAGTTGAGGCATTATTGGTTATCCAAGGAGTGCACCATTATTTGCAAAGCCGACGTAGTCAAATACATGCTATCAGCTCTAGTTTTGAAAGGGCGAGTTGGAAAGTGGATTTTTGCTTTGACAGAATTCGACCTAAGATATCAAGCACCCAAGGGAGTTAAGGGTCAAGCTAAAGCCAATTTCATTGTTGAACACCGGGATGATTCAATCGGCTCGAACGACATGGTGCCTTGGACATTGTTTTTTGATGGATCAGTTTGCACTCATGGCTATGACATCGGCTTGGTTATCATATCACCCAAGGGGCCGAGTTTTGAATTTGCTTATACTATTGCGCCTTACGCTACAAACAATCAAGCTGAATACGAAGCAATCCTCAAGGGTTTACAACTTTTGAAAGAGGTTGAAGCCGATGCTTTGGAGATTATGGGCGATTCCTTGTTGGTCATCAGCCAATTAGCAGGAGAATATGAGTGCAAGAATGACACATTGATGATCTACAATCAAAAGTGCCGAGAATTGATGGATGGTTTTCGGCTAGTAACTTTCAAACATATCCCTCGAGAGTAGAATGCTGAAGCAAATGACTTGGCTCAAGGGGCATCAGGCTACAAGCCGATGATTAAAGATATTAAAGTTGAAGTTGCAACGATCACAGCCGACGATTGGAGGTATCATGTTTCTAATTATTTACAGGATCCCTCCCAATCAGCTTCAAGGAAATTGTGTTACAAGGCTTTGAGATATGTTTTGCTCAATGACGATCTCTATTATCACATGATTGATGGAGTGCTGCTTAAATGTTTGAGTGCTGATCAAGACAGAGTTGTAATGGGAGAAGTGCACAAAGGCATATGTGGTATTCATCAATTGGCTCACAAGATGAAATGGTTACTCCGGAGAGCAGGATATTTTTGGCCGACGATGCTGGAAGATTGTTTCAAATATTACAAAGGTTGTGAGGACTATCAAAGATTTGGGGCGATTCAAAGAGAACCAACGTTGGCTATGAACCCTATTATCAAGCCTCGGCCATTCAGAGGATGGGGAATTGATATGATCGGCCAGATTAATCCACCCTCGAGTAAAGGACACAAGTTCATATTGGTGGCAATCAATTATTTTACAAAGCGGGTGGAGGCAATTCCTTTGAAGAAAGTCGATTCTGGGGATGCAATCAAGTTTGTCAAAGAACACATCATTCACCGATTCGGTGTCCCTCAAATGATTACAACCGATCAGGGGTCTATCTTTGTCTCGGATGAGTTCGTCTAATTTGTGGAAATGTTGACAAGAAAAATCAACATGCCGGCCTGGGAGATCTGCTTAGCTCCAGTGCAGGTCCTAGAATCGATGAAGCACGGGTGTGCCAGTCAGTTTGATCCTGCCACTGACAAGTTATGCAGAACATAAATCACATCGGCCAATAAACCGATACCCAAAAAATAACTGATCGACTGATAAGCCGATGGTGCAATTCCAGCCGATGCCGATGCTAGCCAATGGTGTTAGGGTTTGAATCCATTGGTTGTACGCTGAGCAAATATTTATACAAAGGCGATCGGCCGATGATAACATGATGATATAGTAATGTAATATGGCACAAAGCAATCACATGATATAATAAATACTGATTTAAAGGTTAAAACACACATCGGCTAGAAGTCCGATGTCATTAAATCCAAATGGTTAAATATTCAATGAAGCCTCTGCTGTAATCGGCTAGATCCAACTTGTATACAAGCCTTGTAAGCCGATGCGATATCCAAATTGCTCATCGGCTGAAACCCCGATGAAACCCCTAGTGGCAGTCAATAGGCAGGCTAGAGATTACGGTTCTAATGACGACTTAGTAGATCAAACTGATGCATCACTAAGTATGAAAAGAAAAGCAATATCTAGACAATCAAGCGCTTGGCTGATTTTCAGGGTGGTAGATGCCTAAACCAATCTAATCTAGTAAAACAATTTAACCGATATCGGCAGAAACCCTAAAACGAGAGACATCAGATAGAGCCAAATCGAGATACTAGGACTAGATTCAACAAAGACATATGATAAATAATCAGGCAAAGATGTTAACTGAATCGAAGCAATCCAAGAGGTTGAATGTACTGATGTAGCCTTGGACGATGCCGACGTAGCCAATACGATTGCCTGAACCAGCAGGTCTTTGGTCTTACCCCTTCACTGGAGATCGAAGCCGATGCAGCCCACGTCAGGTGCCAAGTTCCGTCAGATGATAAAATAGAAAAATAAAAGAAAGGTGGCGATACGCCGAGGTTGTATTGATCGAGATATATTTTACATGAACCCTGGGCTTACATATTTATACCCATAGGGTGACAAAGATCCTAACATATTACAATCCAAACTTTTCTAAAGATAAAAGGAAATAGATAAAGTCCTTATCGGACACTAAACTAACTTTCCTAAAGATAAAGTAGAAAACTAACAATCTCTTCCTAATTTATAGATATAAGCCATATCCTCCCTGGACTCGGTTTCTTCTGGATAAGATCTTCTCAAACCGAATCTATCAAAAATCCGACTGCTGGAGATATGGATAACAGAAAACCCTCATTGGCTAATGCAGAACTCCAAGCCGATATTGACTCTGAGCCGATCCTAACCCTTAGCCGATAAGGACTTCGGGGCTTATCAAATTTTGGTATTAACACATGCCTCCCAATTTTGGAGTATGAGAAGTCATACTTCAAAATTGTCCCTGTATTGATCGCCCCAAAACTGATTCTTTTCTTGTTCTTGACACCGGCTCTCATAAGCTGATACCTTCTGTAATATCTGAGCCAGGCTATCGAACTCATGGATGAAAAACCTGCCTCGGTTAGCTGCCGACAACCCTCGGAATGCAAGATCTGCTATCTGCTCATCACTTAGGCTCAAACTATAACATCAGTTGTGGATATTACGAAACCTTTGAATGTATTCATTAGCCGATTCCCCTTCTTGTTGTTTAACTGATATCAAAACTGCAAGCCTCAACTCGCTAACCCCAGCAAAGAAGTACATGTGAAACTGCTTTTCAAGATCGTCCCAACTTCTGATGGAATTTGGTGGCAATGATGAAAACCATGTAAAAGCCGATCCAATCAAAGACAATGGAAAAAGTCTAACTTTCAGAGCTTCTTCAGCCGATGCTTCCCCATATTGAACTAAGAATCGGTTGATATGTTCCATTGTGGATATACCATCTTGCCCTGAATGTTAGTGATATGCCCTAGAGGCAACATGGAGATGTTGGATATCACGTCAATGTTTATGTATAAATGAATAAAGTGTTATTCAGTTCCATGAAATAGACATCTTGTATTGATCAATAAGTACGTGACTTATTTATGAGACTCGATATGTATGAATCTATTTCTAAACGATCCCTGATCATATGTCATATTGTTGGAACAAATATGATTCTAAGATCGGCATGTTTATTGATTGATGATCATGTCTCATAGATCATGGGTATGGAGATACCAAATCAATAAACATGGACATATGTGTTAGAGAACACATTGTTGGATAGACCCACCATGAGACACTACAGAATTAATGTGCCATTAGTTGGTCTCGGGTAGTGTTGGTACAAAGTCCTTAGACCTGAGATCACCATGGATTCCAACATGTGTAGTAGCCTACTTTGGGACTACCAAACGCTATTCCGTAATCGGATAGTTATAAAGGTAGTTTTCGGGTTTGCTATGAAACATGGAGTGGGATGTGAGTGATCAAGATGGAATTTGCCCCTCCTTTGGAGAGATATCTCTGGGCCCCTCGAGGTAATGGATTATGGAAATGCATGGCCATGCTAAGTTGATTGAGGAGTCAATCAACGGACGATAATCCAATACGGTTCGAGTGAATGGTTAAGCTATTGAAGGGATGGCACACATCTTGCCTATAGCTTAACCGGTATCGTGAGGCAGAGGGATTTGTGTACACATTACAGGTTCGAGCCGATATTATATTCTTGTATACTATGGTGTCAATATGTGCTGCTAGGCGCCGCTGTTGATAGGTCGGCTGAGTTGGACTCGAGCCGACGGTCGGCTAAGTTAGACTATAGCCGAAACTGAGTATACCTGAACCTACAGGGTCGCACGCTTAAGGGGATAGAATAGATATTCGAGTTGGACTCGGATACGGCTCGATCGGATAGGGATCCGATCGGATAGAGTCCTATGGGCTTACGACGTATGGGCGGCCAACTTTATGAGATACGGATGAGATCCGATTCAAAATAGAGTCCTAATCGGCCACTAGTCCCAGTCGGCCAACTCTATATAAAGGAGGGAGGGGTGGAGAGCTGAATAGACATCAATTGCATCGCGTGCAACAGAAGTCGCCGAGATCAATCTCCACGGAAACCCTCCCCACTTTCGAGCCAAACCCTAGCCTTGCATCGCGTGCTAGCACACGGGTGTATGGCGTTCTGTTCCCGGACGTGTGGATACCGGTAGAGGCGCTGCTACGTTGCGCGCTGTTGATCGGCTTCGGATCGGCTGCAATCGGAGCGATCGGCTATGGTGGAATCGGCTGCGGTCGGGCGCATCGGAGCGAGGCGTGAGAACGCGGCCGGACGACTCGAATCGACTGATTGGCGAATCGGCTGTCTCCAGGAATCGGCTACACTGTTCCGGATCGGATTGCCCTGATTGGTTATTCCGCTGCACTCTACTCCAATCGGTAACGATCTATCGGCCCTTACTTGCGAGTGTTCCTGGTTTGCGCGGTAAAAGTTTTTGTTTTTGGCTAGCGTAGCCTCCGCGTAACCCTTCACTGAAAACATGGAGAAATCTGGAACCTTGTATCGGCTTGGAAGTGGAACCCTATCAAACCACTCAGGATATGGCAGCCGATACACAGAAATTTGATCTTTGCGTTTAATTCCAAACTGCTCCTCCATCACTCTTGCAATCATATCAGCCCAATACTCTCCAAACTGACATCTTTGAATCTCTTCTGGCCGATATTGCTGATGTGGCTCTTCATACTGATATTGATCAATTTGCCCCCGCCAATTTTATTGTTGCCCATGACGTTGGGATTGCTCACCAATTTTCCCCCCATGCAGACTCCTTAAAGCAATTACCCTAGGAACTGTTTCCTCGATCAAACCATACAATGTACTCACCAAGACTCCAGATTGATCGAAAACATCACGATGAATGATGCTATCAACTATCTCTTGAATTGTCTCGTCATCCATCGGCTCAGTAGATTGTTCCCTTTCTTCATTCATCAGCTTGAGAGATTGTTCTTCCTCGGCCTCGACTTCTTTACTAGACATTGTGGCAATTATGGGTCCGCCGAGCCGTGTAAAAAGATATGTTGTCCAAAACACAGTCCCACCGGGCGTGCCAAAAAATGTGTTGACGAGAAAAATCAACACGCCGGCCTGGGAGATCTGCTTAGCTCCAGTGCAGGTCCTAGAATCGATGAAGCGCGGGCGTGCCGGTCAGTTTGATCCTGCCACTGACAAGTTATGCAGAACATAAATCACATCGACCGATAGACCGATACCCAAAAACTAACTGATCAGCTGATAAGCCGATGGTGCAATTCTAGCCGATGCCGATGCTAGCCAATGGTGTTAGGGTTTGAATCCATTGGTTGTACGCTGAGTGAATAGTTATATAAAGGTGATCGGCCGATGATAACATAATGATATAGCAATGTAATATGGCACAAAGCAATCACATGATATAATAAATACTGATTTAAAGGTTAAAACACACATCGACTTGAAGTCCGATGTCATTAAATCCAAATGGTTAAATATCCAATGAAGCCTCTGCTGCAATCGGCTAGATCAAACTTGTATACAATCGTTGTAAGCCGATGCGATATCCAAATAGCCCATCGGCTGAAACCCCGATGAAACCCCTAGTGGCAGTCAACAGGCAGGCTAGAGATTACGGTTCTAATCACGACTTAGTAGATCAAATTGATGCAGCACTAAGTGTGAAAAGAAAAGCAATATATAGACAATCAAGCCCCTGGCTGATTTTCAGGGTGGTAGATGCCTAAATCAATCTAATCTAGTAAAACGATTTAACCAGTATCGGCAGAAACCCTAAAACGAGAGACATCCGATAGAGCCAAATCGTGATACTAGGACTAGATTCAACAAAGACATATGATAAATAATCAGGCAAAGATGTTAACTGAATCGAAGCAATCCAAGAGGTCAAATGTATTGATGCAGCCTTGGACGACACCGACGTAGCCAATACGATTGCCTGAACCGGCGAGTCTTTGGACTTACCGCTTCACCGAGGATCGAAGCCGATGCAGCCCCGCGTCAGGTGCCAAGTTCCGTCGGATGATAAAATAGAACAGATAAAAGAAAGGTGGCGATGCGTCGAGGTTGTATTGATCGAGAGATATTTTACATGAACCCTGGGCTTACATATTTATACTCGTAGGGTGACAAAGATTCTAACAGATTACAATCCAAACTTTCCTAAAGATAAAAGGAAATAGATAAAGTCCTTATCGGACACTAAACAGACTTTCCTAAAGATAAAATAGAAAACTAACAATCTCTTCCTAATTAATAGATACAGGCCGTATCCTCCCTAGACTCGGTTTCTTCTGGATAAGATCTTCTCAAACCGAATCTATCAAGAATCCGACTGCTGGAGATATGGATAACAGAAAACCCCCATCGGCTGATACAGAACTCCAAGCCGATAGTGACTCTGAGCCGATCCTAACCCTTAGCCGATAAGGACTTCGGGGCTTATCGAATTTTGGTGTTAACAGGAAAGCATGGGGATTAAATTGCTGAATTCTTCACCATATTATGCACATGCTAATGGACAGGCAAAGCATCCAACAAAAGTTTGATCAAATTGATAAACAGGAAGATCTCTGATTATCCAAAGCAATGGCATAGCCGATTGGCCGAAGCATTATGGTCCTATCGGATGGCCTGTCATGGATGAATTCCAGAACCTCCTTACAAATTAGTATATGGGCATGAAGCCATACTGCCATGGGAACGTGTCATTGGCTCAAGAAGGATTCAACTGCAAAATGAGTTAACAACCAATGATTATCACAATCGAATGGTGGATGAATCGAAAGACTTGGTTTTGTCCAGGATGCATGCTTTGGAAAAGGTGACCAGGGATAAAGAGAGGGTTGCTTGTCATTATAACAAGTTGTGCCTAAATCGTTTTCAGAAGGCGAGCTAGTTTGGAAATTAATCTTGCCGATTGGTACAAGAGATAATAAATTTGGCAAGTGGTCACCTAACTGGGAAGAGCATTTTAAGATCCACAAATGTGTTTCCAAGGGAGCTTACATGCTAGAAGGACTCGATGGAGAGGTATTTGGAAGGGCTTTAAATGGAAAGTACTTGAAATATTATCCCAGTATATGGATCAACTCGTGATTCGGCTGTATTGAGCCGATACATGGTAGCCGATGTGTTTACATCGCCTTTAGATGGCCAATATGACTCATATCGCCCTTAGTCATTTTATTCTTATCATAATCGGGTGTGCTCTACTGATGTATGATGGCTGATATACGTTATATCACCCGTAGTCATTTTATTCTTATCATAATCGGTTATGATTTAATGTATATATGGTGGCCGATTTCGTGTGTTGTCGTCGAGCTATAATTTTTTCAATTATCGGTTGACATTGTAAAATTAGGGGGGCATATATACATATGCAATGTTATAATCAAGTGGACTTCAAAATTTTTGCGGACTTTGAAATTTTTTCAAGACAATGAAGACTTCAAAAATCGGCGGAAGTTATATTATACATCATGAGGTTGAAGTTTGCCAATACAAAAGAATATATTACAAGTGTTTTTGAAGTCACAAAAGAGCTAGCCTATTACAAGAATCGTTTCAGTTGCCGGTTAGATTGTTGATAGCCGATATCGCCTTTTGTCTGATCTGCTCAATCTCATCTATCATCTGGGCATCGGCTGCATCAGCTCATGGGATCGTCTTCACTGATTTCCTCAGATCCCCCAGATATTGTATTGAAGACTTCAGTTTGGCTCTGAGTTCCTCGACGGCCCTTGGGAGATCGGCAAGCCTTTTTCTTCGGAAGCCAGTTCAGCTCTTCATCTTTCGAGCTCAGCCACGAGGTCTGCTTCTCGCTTCTTCAGCCGATCGATGTTGGCTTCAATAGAAGATGGCCCTGCAGTCATCTCGTCTAGATTGGCTTTCTCAATGATGATAGACTACTAATTGGTTTCTGCCATTGCCTAAAGATCAGGTCTCGCCCTCCTGTCAGCAATTTGTTGCCTTGCCCTTTCCAATCTATGACGATATTGATGAAGATGAGTGGCCTGGGAGATGGTATCGGCTACTTCGTCCGGGAGCTGGCTTTCGATCTCTTCGAACCAGGCTCTGATCAGCCCACAATTGGTGACCAAGTAATCTAGCGAGGCTTCCAACCGACGAGCTAGGTCCAAAAGTTTTTCTTTCAACTCATCGGCTATAGGAGCTTGGGCCTTGCTGATGGTTTTCTCTTCTTTATCTAGAAACTCCCTTATGTCAAAAGAGAACATGTGGGCTAAAGCCTACAGAACAAGAGCCATGATTGTTAAGTGATGAGAAAATTCAAGATGAAAAAAATTCAAATAGCTGATTTTTGTTGTGGGAGAGTTACTTACCTTGGCAGTGGGAGCTGGTGCTAGTTCTATTTCTTCAATATGATGGCTACCCTTAGCCGATGGAGTATGCTCGCTAGAAGCAATGGGGGCAGCCGATGGAGAACGAGGCGGCTACACGAAAAATACAAGTGTTAATTGAAATTGGCGGGCCAACAAAAAGAGAAGAGATTGAGTTCTGAAGTTACTGGTGAAGCTGGGCATGGTTGCCGATTGGCCAGTTTTTTGTGCTGAAAGCAAAGGGGTTTGGTTAAGGACAAAGAAACTTCAAGAAAGATTTAAGTTACCAAAACTTTAAGAAAAGAGGGATGCATAGTGGTTGAGGGCGAGCAGGACGCCTTGGAGGAGATGGTGTTTTTTGAGCTTGGTTGTCGGCTGATGGCGTTTGTGCATACTTGCTTGAATGGCTTGATTCAGCTGCAGCCTCATCGACAAATTGGTCAATTTCTTCGTCCATATTTTCTTGATTTGGGGCCTCCTCCAAGTCAGGGTCCAAGGACGGTAGGCTGTCGGTTGGAGTTGTCTTTTGCTTTTTTGGCTTTTTCTCCTGTCCAACCGATGGACTAGCAGCCAATGGCTTGGTTTTCCTCTTCCTTGATAACGCTTCACAGGTTTGGCCATGCAGCAGGGTTGACACCTTCAGCGCATTGAAGCCGATGATGGATGGAGCGAGTCCACCACTTGGAATACGTCCTGAGGCATAGTGGATCTCAACCCCTGAGTTGCTTTCATGAGGGGGAGAAGAATCGGTTGTCTGCAAAAAAGAGGAGGACAATGGTTAAGTATTAAATAGACGTTAGCCGATAACTTAAAAAAAATTTTGAACAAGGGAAAAATATTTACTTCAGGGACTAAGTCTGGAAGAAGTGTGGTAAGGTACATTGAGGATGGCTGATTGAAGATGTGTCTCTTCAATTCAATCCACCATCTGTCATATGCTGAGCTCCTTTTCATTGCTAGCTCAAAAGTCCCTATACTGCCAAGAGGAGGACCTCAATGCTCATCAGTCTCAGCATCATCATTTGTGAGGTGATTTCTCCCCTTGTTTGTATCTTGTCAGTGAAATACAGTCCAATCGGCAATTGTCCTAGCCCAATCTGTCTGGCAGCCGATGATGGGTGATATAATTCATAGGACTTGGAGACATTTTTGCCTTGGTGGACGCCGATTGGTAAAATGCAAGGGGTGACGGCAGTGGTGAAAATTTCCCTTGGCTTTTCAAATTCTTCGGAATTGAGCTCATCAAAGTTGAAATTCGAAGGGAGTTCAAATTATGGGCAGCCTGAGTAACCAACTTCGGTTATTCTTGGAGAAGCCGTCCTAGAAGCCAGTGAACCAATCGGCAAGTAGCTGATTTGACAACTTAGAGCCAGGGTGAGTTGAGGCAGCCTCTCCAATGGACATACACCTGTGTGTAGTCACTTCTTCACCATCATCATCTACAATCGGCTCTGCCCGGGGAAATCTGGCATCTCACTAAATTGGGTCTACCAGCGATCTTCTGAGTAAGTAGCACCAGCCACAGCTGCAAGAACCACCAAGGGCCCCCAGTTCCTATAACTGAATCGGCTGCAATTTTAGTCGATGTTGTGTTGAGGGTTTGGTACAAGTAACCCAGTAAATATTTCCCTAAGGGGACATTTTCCTTTGATACAAGGGCTTTGGCTATATGTTGCCAGTTGGCTGTGGGCATGCAGGTAGAACCACAGAAGACGAATTTCTCAAGACACATCATTAAGAAGGCAGCATGCTCTCTGGGGCTTATTGATCCAATGCCCATGTTCTGGCTTATAAAACCGTTCCAACCTTCGATGGATCTGGTCTTGAAGAAGTATTAGCATTTGGCATCAAATCGGTTAGGGTTAGCCGATGACATTATGTCCAAGCCAGTTATCATGACCACATCGAGCAGGGTAGGGGTCATGGGTCCTTGTCGAAAGAAAAAGACATTAAAGTTGTTGGACCAGAAGTAGGTTGCAGCCGACATGAGGGGTTCATCCTTGGGCAAATCGGCTATGGTAAGAGCCAAGCACTGAGCTATGCCTATTTCGTCCTAGTGAGTTTGTTTGCTAGATAGCATCCTTGCATACCAAGCTGACCATGATCTGTCGGTTGAAGGTCAACTTGAATGTGCCATTCCAAGGTACTAAGCTAGGGTTTGAGATTCTATAGGGCATCCTATTGGTTTCGGCATTGATAACCTCAGTTGGATCCATATTGCCGATTGGGCCTAAGAAGTATCACTCATCATGAAGGAGACTAGGGACAACAATCTGATGAGCAAGGTGCTACAATAAAAAAAGAGTGAATTGTAAAAACACCACAAATGCAGGTTGCAAATGCAAAGAAAAGAGGTTCAGCCGATAGAACTTGCCTCGGCGAACTCGGCCGATGGGGCATCAGAGGGAGGAGATGAAGATGCCATTGGTGTGGATGAGGCCGCCGCAGTTTCTTGGGAGCTCCGAGGGAATCACCGGAGAGATTTGAGGAGTTTTCTGGCTGAAGGCTTTGAGTGCATAATTGACGGCGTGAGTTTTTCGATGCGCTTGGGCGTTATTTAAAGAGGCGGGGCAACGGCCGCAACGGAAATGCTCTAGGTTTTCTCAGAGCTAGGATCACACAAAATCCGCAACATTAATAATATCACGGACTTGGGGGGCATGTGTTGATGACCAAATTTTGCAAGCTAATCCCCGGGTTTGAAGCTACAATTGAAGCGGAATTGGAGGAACGCGCGATTCTCAGAAATAGAGTGCACATCGGTTGATGTCCGAATCGGCTGAGTAGTCTATCGGCTGAGATCGAATCGGATAAGGTGTCTGGCATAGCCAATTCCGATTGGGAGAACTAAATGTGACCGATCCCGGTGGGAAAGCGTGAAGATCATTATTGGATTCGGTTTCCAGTGCTTTAGAGATGTTGCCATCCTGAAAAAGCAGTTGTATCTCTAAGTTAGGATATTTTGTGTAGTTTCCTTATAGATAATGTCAGTTTGTTTTAGGCATATCTGTAATTCAATTTGTAATAGAGATAGGAATCGTGTCCGTCACGGATTCGTTGTGTATCTAGGTATAAATATGACCCGAGACTATGTAATATGTATCAATCAACATACGATCAATACAATTTCGATGCATCGCCACCTTTTCCTTTTAGGTTAATCTCAACAAGTTCTTGCTTCAAGTTGGGCTACATCGGGCTTCAATCTCCAATGAGAGGTAACTCTTGTTACAAGCGGTTTGCATTCTCGGGATTAGTGCTTCCATCGTCATGATACTCTAATCTCGTTATCATAATCTGTATAGTTATCATATATGCTATATAATTTAGATCAATGTTGCTATCTAACCTTCAATCGGCTAGGATCAATTGCTAGATGACAGCCGACAGGATTAGATCTCATTGTTGATCTGGATTATATAGTATATCTATCATCTTGAAAGGTTGTCATTAAGCTATTTTAGATCCTATGCTTCTTTTGGTACTTAATGCTGCATCGGTTAGGTTCGATCTATTAAGTTGCCCTTAGAATCCTAAAGATCTAATTTGCTTCATGATTGCTATTAGAGATAGTATCGGGGTTTCAGCCGATCTTACCTGATTTAACCATCTTGCATGTTTTATTTTTGCTTGATATGTTAAATCTGCCCTGTATATTAAGATCTCATTATATTAAATTGTTAAGCTTGTTATCAATCTGTTAAGGTATCTTAATATTTTATTGCTTCTTGTTTAATATATTAGGCTATTATGATATCTTGGTATACAACAGTATAGGAGTATTAGCTGATACATATTAGATTTATCTCTTTGGCTATGCTGTAAACATGTATAATCCTTGCCTCGGTATACTCAAATTTTTAGATTTAAGTGGTTTATATAGTCTCAGTATACTACCGATCTATCCCAGTTACTTGATTTAAACATTTTTTAAGATTTGGATTGTATTCTGTTAACATCTACAGCCAATCGGACAAATCTAGTTATTGCCGATTCAGTGCAAGTTGCATCGGCACAACACTAAAGGGATATGTCGAAGGCCACCAGCCGATTGACTATCAATCAAACTTTGTTTCTCTTTTTAGTTTCTTGTTGGTTGCAGGAACAAACCAACTGGCACGCCTAGAAACCTCGAATCAATACTTTGGACCTGCACTAGAGTAAAGCAAATCTATTAGGCCAGTACATGGGAAATTTTCTCATCAACAGGCTCGCGGAATCAATGGCCCGAATCCTCTGCTTGTGCGACGTGACGGACAAGGAGGCGGATTAGCTGGGGCACATCGGGCACATCGCGCACCCCGTTAACAGCTCCGCATGTTTGCTGAGAATGGCGCTGACAAGCCCACTACTTTCCTCTTTAAGTATTCGCCCCATCACCTTCTTCTTCTCCATCCTTCACGCAAAAGCTTTTGTCTTCCTTGTGCTCACGCTCTCGCTTCCAGATTCTGGTGCGCCATTCCAGCTCGCTAGTCCAGCACACATATTGTTGGTGCGTTGTCTGCTGCTGCAAGGGTCACCGCCTCTTCTCGCTAAAGACGATGGCCCCGAAGAAGACGACGAAGTCGGGAAAGAAGATGAAGAAGGAGTCCTCGTCCGAAGGTGGCGAGGAGACCGAGCAGAGCTTGAGCTTCATCCCCTCGCATGTGGAGGGGAAATGATGGAGGACCTGCAGCAGGCAGACGTTCTCCCGCCTCGGGAGATCACGGAATGGTGCTCGGCCAAGGGGAAACCATTCCTGACCCCCGACACCCACGAGCTAGTAATATTTGCACCTTTCCTCCTTCATGGTTTTGGAGTACCGACCCACCCCTTTGTCCGGGGCCTGCTCCATTATTATGATGTTGCTCTCTGTAACCTCAATCCCAACTGTATCCTCCAACTTTCTATCTTCATCCACATGTTCGAGGCCTATCTTGGGATAGACCCGCACTTCAACCTTTTCTGCCACTACTTCTGTCTTTGGCGGACTAGCGACGGAATGGTTAGTGGGGTCAAAATTCAATTATAGGATAATATGGGTCGGCATTACATCCCCGAGACTATTTCTCTCTTCCCTTGAAATCCTCTAACAAGGGCTGGCATGCAAACTGGTTCTACATTGCAAACCTCGAACCCAGTCTGCCAACTTTATTGGCCTCCCTCCAGTGCCAGGATCCAACTGGAGCACCGTGCCAGTAGCCCAAGATTGGGATGAAGCCAACAAGCTTTTGGCAAATATTTTGGAGATGAAGAAGAAAGGCCTTCGAGGTGAACAGATCACTCGACATTTCATCAGGAACCGATTGGCACCAATCAAGGAGAGGTCCAAGCCCGCGTTCGAGTACGAGGGCGAGAAGGACCCCAATCGGGAAGACCGCGACTCCCTCAGCTACGAGACCTTGAAGACCCGCATGTACAAGATATTTTCGTCTGGGATTGCAGTCGAGCGCAGCCTCATGCTGCTAGTCCTCCCGTACAGCTTATATCGTCCTCCTCCTCCGGTAAGTTGACTCAGCTTCTTTATTGTCTTTCAATTTTGATGTCGCACTTCTTAGTGTTCAAAGAATCTCTCTTGCAGGAAAACGTCTTCATTATCTCGAAGCCGTATAAAATACACCATGATGACGTGCCGGCTCGGCCCGCCAAGAAACAAGCTGGCGGCGTCAAGATCCAAAGTGACCCAATCGGCAAGAGGGCCGCTGCCAGCGAGGACATCGGCAAGCGGGCAAGTAAGAGGAGGCTGATGATTGATGACTTGGACGACGATGTCCCAGCCCCTCAAGCTAAAGTGACCCCTCCGAGGCCGTCACCAAAAACTGCGCCCAAGATTCGCCGATCAACCAGGTGTGTCATATGACCGAAATTGTAGTCTTGTTGCAAACCCTTCGGCCTTTGTCCTGATTGCTTTTGTCTTCTTCTCTGCAGGAGGCCCCAAAATATAGACCCTACTGGGCAGAGTGAGGGACCAACGCCATCTGCAGCAGCTGAGGCGGCAAGGCCTGCAGAACAAAAGCCCCGGAGCCCTCTCCCGAGTGAGAGCGCTCCGAGTGAGAAGCCCCTTCCTCCCAGTAAGGACATCCCAAGGGAGGAGCGCCAGACCGCCAGCCGGGAAGCCCCGACTGGAAACCAATCGGCCGAAGAAGAGCCCCCGGCTGCCACTCAAGGGACCCTGACTAAGAACAAGTCGGGCAAGAACCAAGAAGAGAAAGGTAGCCGGGAAGTACCGATCAAGGATTCGGCGACCGAAGCTGGTAAGCCTTGAAACAATCTCTTGTTTTTAATCTCCAGTCCACTTTTCCTGTGTCTTCATTCACTCCTTCTGAATCGATCAGCCAAAGTGGAGGAGATCCTCAGGCTGCAGTCTTCTGAGACCTGGGTCCCTCCAATAAAGATTGAGTGGCGCGACTCCGAGGGCCTGAAACAGGGCATCATCCTGAACAAGCAAAAGGAGAATGAAGAAAGGGATATGCTTGTAGACAGCCTGAACGAAGCTACTCGGCTGCTAAACGTAAGTTATGCTCTTTTTCTTTCATAGCTTTATGATTGCTTTTCAGTCGACTAACTCTGAACTCATGTGCAGAGGGTGTATTGCCGGTCAATGGCCAAATTCGATGCACTCGAGAAGCTTGTCCCACACTTGAACTCCCTGGAGAACATCCAGCAGGAGCTAAAGGCCACTCGAGAAGAAGCTGCATCGAGAGAAGCGGCTCTGAGTAGAGAGATAGCCGCGCTCCGGGAGGAGAACCTCGACCTCCGGGGTTCAGTCGGGAGTAAGCTTGATCTCCTTAGTCTTTTTGTGCCTTTATTCGCAGTCCGTTTTGATCTTGGCGCTGACAACTTTTCTTGTTGCAGAGAACTCGTCGGATGTCCATACGCTTCAGACCCAGCTGGATGAAGCCAACGCCAGCAAAGCCGAGCTGGAATCTGAGTTTGAAGGTATGCTTTTTCAAGACAGCGCTCTTCATTTTGCTTCATCTTCGAATGTTTGTGTGATCGTATGTCTTTGACAGCTTATAAGATCAAGACCCGAGCCCAATATGATGTCTTCGCTGAAAGGGTCAAACAGGCCGAAAGTGTAAGGAACGATGTTTCTAACGCGGCAACATCGACTCTCTTGTCGCTGTTTCATCATGGTCTCCGGACCAGCTCATTGGACACCGTCGAGGTCTTTGAAAAGCTCAGGAGGGCCCCTGATCAATACATGGCCAACATCTCTGAGGCGGCCACCATGGGAGCGAACTTTGCCCTTGCACAGGCCAAGTCACTCTATCCTCGGATAGAAGTTAACTCAGTCGGGGAAGGCTTTGCCGATGGTACTTCAGATGAGCGGGCTCTGGAGTTGATTGATGAAGCCCAGGAGTCGGCCAAGAAAGTAGCCGTTGATGTAGTTAACAATTTCCGATCATGATTATTTTGCGGACATTGTATGTTTGTAACTTTCTGACGTGACTTGTAAACATTCAGCTTATTTATGTCAATGCCTTGATCCGAGTCTTTACGTAAAATTTCTTAAGTAATTTTCGTCCGACTGTCACCAAGCCTAAGCTTGATTAGGTCATCAAAAAATTCTCAGTCCTTATGCATTGAACTCGAATCAAGGAACATTAAACAATGATAAACCAAATATACACAAGTTGTTGAAGGGAACCATGCTTTACTGAGATATGTGTAGCCCCCGACTGCTAACTCAAGAAGTCATCTTGCTTGAGGTTGGTAGTCGAGTATAGCATAAAACTTAAGGCAATTTAAGCATAGTATCGTCGTAGATGTTCGATGTTCCAGGAGTTCTCCACCATGGATCCGTCTTCACGCTTTAGTCGATATGCTCCTGGCCGAGTCACCTCAGCAATTATATACGGTCCTTCCCATAATGGAGATAATTTGTGACGGTCCTTGGTGGTTTGAATCTTGCGTAGAACTAGATCGCCGACAATAAAAGCTCGTGCTTGAACATTGCGACTGTGGTATCTTCTAAGACCCTGAAGATATCTTGCCAACTGGATCAGGGCTGCCTCACAGGCCTCTTCCAGTCGGGTGAGGTCATCCACTCGGTCTTGATCGTAGCGCTCATCATTGAAGCTGCGTACTCGGAGAGATTTGTACTCCATTTCATTCGGCAACATGGCTTCTGCCCCGTAAACCAGGAAGAAGGGAGTTTGGCCGGTAGCCCGACTGGGCGTAGTCCGTAATGACCATAGAACCGAGGGCAACTCTTGAACCCATTTGCCGGCATAAGGACTTAGGCGATCAAACACTCGGGCCTTGATGCCTTGGAGAACCATGCCGTTGGTGTGCTCAACCTGTCCATTTCTTTTGGGGTGCGCGACCGATGCATAGCAGATTTTTATGCCAAAATCTTCACAGAATTCCTTGAAAATGCCTCCAGTGAATTGAGTCCCATTGTCGGTTATTATTCTGTTTGGGACACCGAACCGGTGCACGATGTTGAGGATGAAGTCTCGTGCCTTGTCAGCGGTGATTGTAGCAACCGGCTTAGCCTCGATCCACTTGGAAAACTTGTCAATTGCGACGAATAGATGCGTGAATCCTCCTGGAGCCTTCTTGAAAGGACCGACCATATCTAAGCCCCATACCGCAAACGACCATGATAATGGAATCGTTTGTAGCTTTTGGGCAGGGACATGGCTTTGCCGAGCGAAGAACTAGCAACCTTCACATGTTCGGACGACTTTGTCGGCGTCGGAAACCGCCGTAAGCTAGAAAAAGACTTGTCTATAGGCTTTTCCCACCACGGTGCGTGCTGCCGCGTGGCTTCCGCATATACCCGAGTGGATATCTTGGAGTAGTTGCCGTCCTTCCTCAGGCGTGATGCATCTCATTAGGACTCTAGAAGGGCTCCTCTTGTATAAATCAGAATCTACCATGACATAAGCTTGACAACGACGTCGGATGTGTTTCGCCTCATCTCGGTCTTCCGGCAGCTCTTGCTAAGTTAAAAATTTGATGAGCGGTGTCCTCCAGTCGGCGTCGATCATGGCGACTTGGTTTGCAGCTTGCTCGTTGGGAGTTGGTTTTGCTGCAACAAACGGCTCATAAAGATACTCTACGAAAACGTCAGTTGGAGCAGCTTCTCGCTTGGACCCGAACTGCGCCAACTCGTCAGCTGCCACGTTGTTGTGTCTCAGGACATGGGATATCTCCAGTCCATCAAACCTATCTTTAAGTTTACGAACTTCTTGCCGGTAGGCCTCCATGGTGTCGTTTAAACAGGACCAGTCTTTCATCACTTGGTTGACAACCAGCTAGGAATCTCCTTTCACGACCAATCGTCATATCCCAAGTGAAACAGCAAGTCACAGTCCATGCAGCAGGGCTTCGTACTCGGCGACGTTGTGTGAGGCGGAGAAGTGGAGGTGAAGAACATATCTTAGCCTTTCCCCAGTCTGGGAGATCAGCACGACTCCTGCTCCCAAGCCGGTGATCCTCTTGGATCTATCAAAGTGCATGGTCCAGTATTGTAGGTCTTCTCGAGGTACATCTTCTTGTTGTTCGGTCCACTCGGCCAGGAAATCCGACAGGGCTTGTGACTTTACAGACGTCCTCGCCTTGAAAGTTAAGTCCAGCGGCATCAGTTCCAGGGCCCACTTCGCGATGCGCCCGGTCGCCTCCCGGTTGTGGATGACATCGCCGAGTGGAAAGGAAGTGACGACGATGATCGAGTGACCTTGAAAGTAGTGCGCCAATTTCCTCGTGGTTATCAGAACACCATATAGCAATTTTTGTACCTGAGGGTAGCGAATTTTGGCTCCTGCCAGTACTTCGCTAACGAAGTAGATTGGCCTCTGAATCTTCTGGACTCATCCTTCTTCCTCACGCTCAACGACGAGAACCGTGCTGACCACTTGGTGAGTTGCTGACACATACAGTAGCAGAGGTTCCTGAGGCCGAGGTGAGGCTAGGACGGGCGGCGTCGTGAGAAATTCTTTAAAATCTTCAAAGGCCTTGTGGGCTTCCGTAGTCCACTGGAAGTCGTCAGTTTTCTTCAGTAGCCTGAAGAAAGGCATGCCTCGTTTGCCGAGTCAGGAGATGAATTAGCTTAGCGCCGCCATGCAGCCAGTGAGCTTCTGAACGTCTTTCTGGTTACTCGGGGGATTCATATTCAAGATGGCATTAATCTTCTCTGGATTAGCTTCAATGCCGTGATGGGACACCATGAAGCTGAGTAGTTTGCCTCATGGCACGCCGAACGTGCACTTCTCCGGTTCAACTTCATTTTGAAGGCCCGAATGTTTGCGAAGGTTTCTTCTAAGTCGGCAATCAGGTCTTCCTTCTGCTTGGTCTTAATGACGACATCATCGACGTAGGCTTCCAATTCTTCCCGATCTGCGTTTGAAAGCATCTTTGAATCATGCGTTGGTATGTGGCTCCGATGTTATTTAGACTGAAGGGCATCGTGATGTAGCAGCAAGCTCCAAACGGCGTGATGAACGATGTTTTCAGCAGTCGGATTCCTTCAAGCTGATTTGGTGGTAGCCCGAGTAACAATCCAAAAAACTCAGAAGTTGGCAGCCGGCTGTTGAGTCGATGACTTGGTCGATGCAAGGTAACCCGAATGGATCTTTGGCGTAGGCTTTGTTGAGGTTGATGTTGTCAACGCCCATGCGCCATTGCCCTGTCTTCTTTCAGACCAGGACCGGGTTAGCCAGCCAGTCGGGATGGAGGACTTCTTTGATAAAACCAGCGGCTAAAAGCTTTGCGAGTTCTTCCTTGATGGGATCTTTTCGATCCAGAGCAAAACAGCGTAATCGTTGTTTGATAGGTTTCGCGTCATCTTTGACGTGTAAAGAGTGCTCGATCATCTCCCTAGGAATTCCAGGCATATCAGATGGTTTCCAAGCAAAAAAATCTTTATTATTTTGGAGGAAGGTGACGAGCGCACTTTCCTATTTAGGATCTAGCTCGGCGCCGATTACAGCGGTTTTGGAAGGATTCGATGGATCTAGGCAGATTTTCTTCATTTTAGCGTCGCCTTGTCCCGACTTGGCTATCTTCTTTGCGGGGATTTCGCCCTCTCTAGAGGTTGATGCAGCCAGTCGGACTTCTTCCTGGCCACGTGATCTCTCACGAGATTGGGCCATGTGGCAGTTTTCCTTGTCGCAAGTGAAGGCTTGTTTGACGTCGCTGCGCAGAGTGATAACACTGTTTGGACCAGGCATCTTCATGCAGAGGTAGGTATAGTGCGTTATCGCCATGAACTTGGCGAGTGCAGGCCTTCCAATGATTCCATGGTAGGCCGTCTCGAAGTCGGCCACCTCGAAAGTGATGTTCTTGATGGGTTACGCGGAAGCTACGCTAGCCGAAAACAAAAATTTCTACCGCGTAAACCAGGAACACTTGCAAGTAAGGGCCGATAGATCGTTACCGATTGGAGTGTGCAGCGGAAACAGCCAATCAGGGCTATCCGATCCGGAACAGTGTAGCCGATTCTCGCAAGCCGACAGCCGATACCCGGGGACAGCCGATTTGCCAATCAGCCGATTCGCACATGCCGTAGCCGATCCGAGTCGTCCGACCATGTTCTCGCGCCTCGCTCCGATGCGCCCGACCGCAGCCGATCCGAAGCCGATCAACAGCACGCAACGTGCAGCGCCTCTACCGGTATCCACACGTCCGGGGACAAAACGCCGTACACCCGTGTGCTAGCACGCGATGCAAGGCTAGGGTTTGGCTCGAAAGTGGGGAGGGTTTCCGTGGAGATTGATCTCGGCGACTTCTGTTGCACGCGATGCAATTGACATGCCGCAGCTCTCCACCCCTCCCTCCTTTATATAGAGTTGGCCGATCGGGACTAGTGGCCGATTAGGACTCTATTTTGAATCGGATCTCATCCGTATCTCATAGAGTTGGCCGCCCACACGTCGTAAGCCCATAGGACTCTATCCGATCGGATCCCTATCCGATCGAGCCGTATCCGAGTCCAACTCGAATGCCTGTTCTTATCCCCTTAAGCGTGTGACCCTGTAGGTTCAGGTATACTCGGTTTCGGCTATAGTCTAACTTAGCCGATCGTCGGCTCGAGTCTAACTCAGCCGACCTGTCAACAGCGGCGCCTAGCAGCACATATTGACACCATAGTATACAAGAATAATATCGGCTCGAACCCGTAATGTGTACACAAATCCCTTTGCCTCACGATACCGCTTAAGCTATAGGCAAGATGTGTGCCATCCCTTCAATAGCTTAACCATTCACTCGAACCGTATTGGATTATCTGTCTGTTGATTGACTCCTCAATAAACTTAGCATGGCCATGCATTTCCATAATCCATTACCTCGAGGGGCCCAGAGATATCTCTCCAAAGGAGGGGCAAATTCCATCTTGATCACTCACATCCCACTCCATATTTCATAGCAAACCCGAATACTACCTTTATAACTACCCAGTTACGGAATAGCGTTTGGTAGTCCCAAAGTAGGCTACTACACATGGTTGAATCCATGGTGATCTCAGGTTTAAGGACTTTGTACCAACACTACCTGAGACCAACTAATGGCACATTGATTCCTGTAGTGTCTCATGGCGGGTCTATCCAACAATGTGTTCTCCAACACATGTGTCCATGTTTATTGATTTGGTATCTCCATACCCATGATCTATGAGACATGATCATCAATCAATAAACATGCCGATCTTAGAATCATATTTGTTCCAACAATATGACATATGATCAGGGATCGTTTAGAAATAGATTCATACATATAGAGTCTCATAAATAAGTCACGTACTTATTGATCAATACAAGATGTCTATTTCATGGAACTGAATAACACTTTATTCATTTATACATAAACATTGACGTGATATCCAACATCTCCATGTTGCCTCTAGGGCATATCACTAACAGTTCTCCGTTCGGAAATTCTCTCGAACTCCGAAGGTGACTGGAAGGGAGATGTGCCCGAGTGGCGTAGATGACAGCCCCGGGATGACTCCGTGGAAGGGGGCTGAGCTTTCCTTCAACTCGGCTCTCGGGATTGACATCTCGTCTAGGGTCTTGACGAACAGGATATTGAGGGCGCTGCCCCCATTGATGAGGACGCGCTTTAGCCAAATCTTGATGTTGCGGACCACTGGGTCTAGTACCAGGGGATACCGCCCCAGGTGAACCACTCGGTCAGGGTGATCCGAGCGATTGAACGTGATGGCCACCTCCGACCATCGTAGGTATTGTGGGACTTCGGGTTGCGCCGCATTGACCTCGCGGTCGGTTAGCTTCTTCTTCCTCTTGGACTCATAAGCTTGCGGCCCCCCGAAGATGTGATTCAGCTCGCCTACGGGGTCTTGAAAGGGCTCCGTATTTCCAGTCGGGTTGTTCTTCTTGGTTCCCGATGGACTAGCTTCGTCAGTCGGCTTCTTGTTAAGCTGTGCCGCATATTGCTCAGCGAATTGCATGTAAATGAAGCAATCCTTGGCCGCATGCTTGTGATTTGGGTGATGCGTGCATTGGGCGTTCATGATCGTATCGTAGGCCGCGACTCGGGGACGCCGCTGGGAGTTGGACGTTGTGGCAACCAGGTCCTCGGGCCGGCGCTTGCGATCTTTCTGGGCCTGATTGTTGCTGCCGTTATCCTTCTTAGGATGCCGGCTTCCTCCCGACTGCTTGTCATCCCTTCTGTCAGGCTAGTCTTGTCGCGCCGCCTTGATCGCGTCGTTGGACTTGGCATAGGAGTTCGCTGTCTCAAACATTTGCTTCACCGTCTTCGGTGGCTTACGCCCAAACTTTCCGATCAACAGTTCATCACGGACTCCCTTCTGGAAGGCGGCGATGATGATGTCGTCGGTAATGTTGGGGATCTTGTTGCGTTTTTCCGAGAAGCGCCGGATGTAGTCCTTCAATGGCTCGTCTGGCTTCTGGATGGCATTGTAGAGGTCGAAGTGGGTCCCAGGTCTTTCAAAGGTGCCTTGGAAGTTGGCGATGAAGTGGTCCCTCAGTTCGCTCCACGAGCCGATTGAGCCTCTTGGCAGGCTTGTGAGCCAGTTCCTGGCCCAGTTGGCGAGGGCAATAGGCAAGTATTGGCCATGGCCTTGTTGTCTCCTCCTGCTACACCGATGGCGAGGGTGTACACGGTCAGCCATGACTCAGGGTCGGTCTTCCCGTCGTACTTCTCGATTCCTGTCGGCTTAAAATCACTCGGCCAGTGCACTTGGCGCAAGTCTCGAGTGAACGCAGGTACTCAATCATCGTTGTTGTCGAGCGATCCCCTTCGATCTTCGCGGGAGCGCTGATCTCGTTCTTGATAGCGTCGGTCAAGGACTACCCGCAGATCACTCGGCGGGGTCCTTGGCATGCTGCTTCGATAGTCAGAGTTGTTGCTGTGGCGGACCCGGTTGTGGACGGGTGGTCATCCACGCCGCTTCTCGCGGGAGTCGACCGATTGCTCTTGATGCTTCCGCATGGCCTCATGGCAGGGGTCTCTTGACGTAGTGGCCGTCCGATCTTGTTCGGGCCTCCTGTAATCCTTCGACCGCAGCGGCGGAAGTTGGCTTCTGTCGGGCGTTTCTGCCACGGACTCAGTCGGCCTTCATGCTGAGGTGGAGGGAGAGCAGTTGATTGTAGCTGCAACGATGGTCTTGATCTTGTCCAAGATGGGTGTTACCATAGCGGGTGCCGCTTCGATGACAGTGTCGAGGAGGGTGAGGGCAGCAACCGCGTTCTGTTGAGGTGTTTGGAAGATGTTGGTGTTGTCGACTCATGTCTGAAGTATGGCCTCCCGAGCGGATTGCCCGATCGCCCTCAGGTCTCGCTTTCTCCTGTCGGCTTCATCCTTGCGCCTCTTCTCATCTTCCGATAGCTTGCGCTCCTGCTCAAGCCAGGCTTGTACTTCCTCTGCGACCCTGCGGGCCATGGCTGAGTCGGTCTCAGCTACCTCAGCCATGAGAATGTCGAAGCACTTCGGCTCGTAGTCCTTGTCACAGTCGGAGTCGTTGGCCTCGTCCGAGGAGACGCCGTAGAGATCGTCGAAGCCTGAAGAGCTGAGGTACTCATCGAGCTCCGCAGATGAGCATGACCGAACAGTTGAAGAATGACTACAACTTCCCTTGAGCCTAGCTTGCTTGAATCTGGATCGCTCCAGTCCGGGTCGTGGCTTGTAGACGGGGGTTCCTCTGAGTGGGTCGATTTTGACTCGGAGGAGAGGAGTTTGACGTAGACCTCAGCGGCGTTTGGTAATCCAAACGGTGCCGAGAGAGTTTTTCCTCCCGAGTGTGTCGATTCCGACGGGGAGGTCAGAAGATGGCTGTAGATCTCAGCGGCGTTCGGTAGTCCGAACGGCGCCGAGTGGATTCCTCCTTCCGAGTGGATGGACTCCATCTTGGAAGTCAGAACTGTGTCGAAAATCTCGGCGTTGTTCGGCAACCCGAGTGTCGAAACTTGGTTTCGGCAATATATTTAATGGGGTCACAGTCAAGATCGCCAAGCACAATGGGTTAGAAGAAGAAGAAGATTTAGACAGGTTCAGGCCCTCTCGAGAGGTAATACCCTACTCCTGTTTCGGTGGATTCGATCCGCCGAGTGTCTTTATTGATCTCGTGATCTAAAGCTCTCGCTTATGAAGTCGTATCTAGAATCTAATCTCTGATCAAGTCTTGGATATCCCTCAAGGGACGCCCCTTACCCCCCTTATATAGTCTTGGGAGGAAGGGTTTACAAGTCGGAAACTCTATCTTATTCTAAGTTGGTTTCCTCAATCTTACCAAACCGTGACTATAGGCCGATTGCCTTATCTCTATCGGCAACCGTAACACCTAAGTCAAGTTCGGCTTACAGATATAGCGGCGCAATCTATCCCTACCTCCACGTCGGATAAGCTTGCCATGTAGATACCCGATTGCCACAATCTCCACAGAGCCCCCGAGTCCTTTTCGGTCGACGAGACAACTCGGCTTCGACCAAAGCGAACTCAATCAAAAATCTCTTTGACCGAGTGCTTTTGGCGCCGAGTGATTCCATCATCTCTGCTGAATCTTCCCGAGTGGCTCCAAAGACTGTGAAGGGCTGGAAAAATTTATATATAAAAATTCTCAAAAATAAATATCTAGGTGCATCTCCTGATGCACCTAATTATAGGTGTAGCCCCCGACTATGTGGTTAGTCAAAAATAGACTAAGCATATAGTCAAGAACTATAAAAAATTATTCTCATGTAGATGCCTAGCTCATGCTAAAGCAATCATAGAAATCTTATTACTCAGCAAGTTCATACTCAACCGAGTGAATTTGCCCGAGTCATCTCAGAACAAATAATTCAATCATCCCTCATGGGTAAAAAACACTCGGTAAACTCTTGCTCAACCGAGTAGATTCGCCCGAGTAACCCCGGAATAATAACTCAATCAACCCTAGCGGGTAAAAAGCACTCGGTAAGCTCATGCTTATCCGAGTAGATCCGCCCGAGTCATCCCGGAACAAATACTTTAATCATCCCTCATGGGAAAATAAGTTCTTTCAATCATATGAAAAATATGACCAAGTTATTAAACAGCTTTTGCCATAATACTGGTCTCAATCTTATAAAGATCTTCACCAAGGTGGAAAACAAACAGCATCGGCAAGATTACCCGACCAAATGCTGAAAAACCAAACAGCCCTTGTTCATCAAGGTGGTTATAAAAACTCAGCTGTTGGTCACCTCCCAAATTGCATCGTGTCAGCTTCTCATGAAGTCAGACAAACCGCGGTATGGAAGGATCTTTGAAGGTATTGGGCACTCGGACACGCGCATATTGCCGTGGCAAATCTGCTTAAGCTCATCCGCTTAAGTCCCTAAGGACACGTATCGGACCACACCTTAGCTGGGCCGTAGATTTTCTTATGGGCTCGGCCCACTCACCAGAAAACCTAGCGCAACCCTCAAATCTTTCTTTATAAAGACACGAGGTCGTCCCCGCCTCTTCATCTTCCAAAAATTCCCCTTCTCGCAATACTGTTCATCAGTTCATTGCGGAGAACCCTAGGCTTGCGCACTTCTCAGTCCATCCGCCAAGAAGCTCGCTTGCCGTGACAACTAGCTCCTGCAACCAAAACTCCCACATCTTTCGCCCAAGATCCAACCTTTCTCAGCCAGATCCGCTCCTCATCAACCTCGATCTCATGGCGGAGGAGAAGAATATTCCGTTCGACCAATGGGCCACCTCGGATGTGAGGGAATACACCCTCAAGGAGATGGTGAAGCACGGCGTGCTTCCGCCCAAGGAACTTGTGGGATGGCGCCCGGCGGCGGGGGAAGACTTCCCGACCCCAAACACCGGTGAGCTTGTCGTCTTTACCTCCTTTTTCTATTGCGGATTCAGTCTTCCCACCTCCGAATTCTTTCGGGGGCTCTTGGATTATTATGGCCTTCACATCTACCATCTGAACCCCAACTCGATGCTTCACATTGCACTCTTTATTCATGTGTGTGAGGCCTTCCTTGGCATTCTTCCTCACTTCAATCTGTTTCGTCGTATGTTCTACCTGAAACCCCATCCGAACAAGGACCATCCTTGTGTCGTTGGCGGGGCAGGCTTCCAGCTTCGCGGATCTCTCCGCAAAGACTACTTCTCTCTCCCCTTGAAGTCCTCGAACAAAGGCGGCACGCGAACCGGTTCTACATCGCAATCTTGAACCCACCTTCCTTCCTTTGTCGGTCTTCCTCCTCCCCCAAACCATCTTGGAGCACCGTCCCGTAGCCCAAGAATGGGATAAAGCCAACGATCTGCTCGCGAAGATCCCGGCGATGAAGAAGAGGAACCTTCGCGGGGAACAAATCACTCGGCACTTCATCGTGGTGCCGACCGGCGCCAATCGGGAGCGGTCGAAGCCGGCCTTCGAGTACGAAGGCGGAACGACCCCACGGGAGGACCCGGATCCGCTCACATACGAGATCCCGAAGATCCGGATGTACAAGCTCTTCTCATCCGGGATCTCGCCGAGCGAGCCCTCATACTACCGTCCTTCCATTCAGCATCCATCGACCTCCTCCTCCGGTAAGCCGATTGATTGCTTTATATTATCTTTCGATCTTGACGTCTTGTCGCTTAATGTTGCACTTTCCCTCTTCTGCAGGAAAACGCCTCTATCACCTCCAAGCCATATAAGATGGCTCATGATGACGCGCAGCGTCGCCCCGCCAAGAAGCCGACTGGCGGGATAAAAATCCAAGCTGATCCAGTCGGGAAGCGGGCGGCGCCGAGTGAGGACTCGAACAAGCGCGCAAGCAAAAGGCGGCTGATCATCGAGGACTCGGATGACGACGTCCCGGCTCCTCCGGTCGAGACCCCGCCTCTAAGGCGATCGCCGCGGATTGCACCGAAGATCCGCCGATCAACCAGGTAAACTCTGAAACCAAAGTCCTGAGTTCTTTCGTAGAAAACCCTTCTTTATCGTCGCTGTATTTACTTGTGCAGGAAGCCCCAGGATATAGATCCTGTCGGAGGGGATGAAGGGCCGACCCCGGCCGCTGCTCCCGAAGCGCCAAGGCCGTCAGAGCCAAAACCCCGGAGCCCGCAACCAAGTGCGAGCGTTCCGGAGAAGCACCCTTCTCCTCAGAAGGAGAGCGCCCCCAGGGAAGAGCCCCCGACTGCCAGCCGGGATATCCCGACCGGAGACCGCGGTTGCCGGGAACCCTCACTGCGGCCCGAGTGCCCCCGGCCGAGGGTCACTCGCACGAGCCCGAAGAAGAAGGGCCCGCGCCCCACCTAGGCAGGCGGCGTCGAAACCGGTGAGACTTGCTTCGGAATCTTCCTTTGTTCTTTCAATTTTGAATCTTTCATGTCTTCATTGGTTTTTCTTGTTTGCCACCACGGTAGAAGAGATTCCCCTACGCTCTTCGAGACCTGGGTTCCTCCAATCGAATCGAGTGGCGGGACTCGGAAGGCGAGAGAGTGGCATCATCCTCGACCGGCAGGATGAAAAGGATGAAAGGGATGCCCTCATTGAGAGTCTGAACGAGGCGACCCGACTGCTCAATGTAAGCCTTCATCTTTCTTTTTGATTATGTCTTCGTTATCCTTCAGTCGATCATCCTTCGCCTTCGCATGCGAAAGAATATTGCCGCTCAATGGCAAAATCCGAGGCGCTGAAAAGCTGGTGCCTCACTTAAACTCCTTGGAGGACGTTCGGCGGCAGTGAAGGTCACTCGGGAGGAGGCCGCTTCAAGGGAGGCCGCTTAAGGAAGGAGATCTCGGAGCTTTGTGAAGCGAACCTCGACCTCCGCGGATCAATCGGAAGTAAGCCCGCCTCTCTCGCTTCATCGTGATTCTTTTGTTGATCTTGTCTATTGATAATCCTCTTTTGTTGTAGAAAATTCTTCGGAGGTCCACTCGCTTCAAGTCCAACCTGGAAGCGGTCAACCTCGACAAGGCCGAAATGGAGGCCGAATTTGAAGGTAACCTTCTTTGAAGTTGAATTTCATGTGCTGCTTCATTCCCGAGTGCCTTGACTGATCTAGGACTCCTTGCAGCTTATAAGATAAAGACCCGAGCCAGTATGACGTCTTACTCGGGCGGATCAAATCCAGCGACGAGATACGGGAAGAGGTCGCCAATGCCGCCGCACCGATCTTGGCAGCCTTGTTTGATCAAGGGGTTGGGGCCAGCTCGTTGGGGCCAATCGAGATCTTCGACAAGCTCCGGCTGGCTCCCGAGCAGTATCTAAAAAACATCACCGAAGCAGCCAACATGGGGGCTGGTCTGGCTCTTGCACAGACCAAGTCCCACAACAGACGAGCAGGCCTTAGATATGCTCAGCGAGGCGCAAGAGGCGGCGAAGAAGATCTCTTTAGATGTAGTAAACAATTTTAAACTCTGAACTATATTTTGACTTTGCTTTATGAATGTCATGTAATCGTAACACTCTTGTCATGAAATCTCTGTGCCTATTTTTAGTTTATTTATGTCAATGCCTTGATTCGAGCCTTTGCGTGAAATTTCTTAAGTAGTTTTCGTCTGGCTGTCACCAAGCCTAGGCTCGATTAGGTCATCGGAAAAATCTCAGTCCTTAGACACTGAGCTCGAGTCGAAGGACATTAAACAATGATAAACCAAATTATGCACAAAAATTTGACGAGGAAAATTCGAGCTTTATTGATATGTGTATCGCCCCGACCGCTAGCTCAAGAAGTCATCTTGCTTGAGGTTGGCAGTCAAGGAAAACATGAGGCCTTAGCCAAATTAGGCGTAAAACCGCCGAACATGTTCGATGTTCCAGGAATTCTCCACCATAGACCCGTCCTCGCGCTTTAGCCGGTAGGCACCGGGCCGAGTCACTTCGGCGATTATATAGGGTCCTTCCCATAAGGGAGATAACTTGTGTCGGTCTTTGGTGGTCTCGGATTTTGCGTAGGACCAGGTCGCCAACAATGAAAGCTCGTGCTCGCACGTTGCGACCGTGGTATCTTCTCGAGCCCTTGAAGGTATTTGGCCGACTGGATGAGGGCCGCCTCGCGGGCCTCTTCCAATCGGGTGAGGTCATCCACTCGGTCGATGTCGTAGCGTTCATCGTTGAAGCCGCGGACCCGGAGGGACTCAAACTCCATCTCATTTGGCAACATGGCTTCGCGCGCGTAGACCGTAAAGAAAGGAGTTTGGCCGGTGGCCCGACCGGGTGTAGTTCGCAGTGACCATAGAACCGAGGGAAGCTCTTGGACCCACTTGCCGGCGTAAGGGCTTAGCCGGTCGAAGACGCGAGCCTTGATGCCTTGAAGAACCATGCCGTTTGCTCGCTCGACTTGCCCATTGCTTTTGGGGTGAGCTACGATGCGTAGCGCATCTTGATTCCGAAGTCTTCGCAGAATTCCTTGAAGATGCCTCCGTGAATTGAGTCCCATTATCGGTTATGATTACGCTTGGGACGCCGAAGCGGTGCACGATGTTGAGGGAAAAATCCCGTGCTTTGTCGCAAGTGATTGTGGCAACCGGCTTGGCTTCAATCCACTTGGAGAACTTGTCGATCGCGACGAAGAGGTGTGTGAAACCTCCTGGAGCTTTTTGAAGGGGCCAACCATGTCCACCCCCATACGCAAACGGCCAGAAAGTGGGATTGTTTGAAGCTCCGGCCGGGACATGGCTTTGTCGGGCAAAAACGGCATCCTTCGCAGTTCTCTACGACTTTATCCGCGTCGGAGACCGCGGTGAGCCGAAGAATCCTTGCCTATAAGCTTTGCCGACTAGAGTGCGTGCGGCCGCGTGGCTTCCGCATATGCCCGAGTGGATATCTTGGAGTAATTGTTTCCCTTCTTCGGGTGTGATGCACCTCATTAGAATTCCGAGAGGGGCTTCTCTTGTATAGATCGGAGTCGACCATGACGTATGCTTGGCAACGACGCCGGACGCGTTACGCTTCATCCTGGTCATCCGGCGCTCTTCTTGCCGAGTTAAGAATCGATGAGCGACGTCCTCCGCCGGTATCGATCATGGTGACTTCGTTCGTGGTTTGCTCGTTGGGAGCTGTCTTTGCCGTGACGGTTGGCTCGTAGAGATGTTCGACAAAGACATCTGTCGGAGCGGCTTCGCGCTTAGATCCGAACTGTGCTAGCTCATCGGCGGCTTCGTTGTTATGTCTCGGGACATGTGAGAGTTCGAGTCCGTCAAACTTGTCCTCAAGCTTGCGGACCTCTTGTCGAGCCTCCATAGTGTCGTTTAAGCAAGACCCGTCTTTCATCACTTGATTGACGACCACTGGGAGTCGCCTTTCACAATAAGTCGACGAATCCCGAGTGAGGCAAGGCGCAGTCCATGTAAGAGAGCTTCGTATTCGGCGACGTTGTGTGAGGCGGAGAAGTGGAGGTGAAGGGCATATCTTAGCCTTTCCCCAGTCGGGGAGATCAGCACAACTCCCGCTCCCAAGCCGGTGATCCTCTTGGATCCGTCGAAGTGCATGGTCCAGTGTTGGAGGTCTTCCCGAGGTACGTGCTCTTGCTGTTCACCCACTCGGCCAGAAGTCCGCTAAGGCTTGTGACTTAATGGACGTCCTGGGCTTAAAAGTTAAGTCCAGCGGCATCGGTTCCGGGCCCACTTGGCGATGCGCCCGGTTGCCTCGCGGTTGTGGATGACGTCGCCGAGTGGAAAGAGGTGATGACGGTGACCGAGTGACCCTGAAAGTAGTGTGCCAATTTCCTCGCGGTTATTAGAACACCATAAAGCAATTTTTGTACACAGGGGTATCGGATTTTGGCTCCTGCCAATACTTCGACGACAAAATAAATTGGTCTTTGAATCTTACCGGCCCGTCCTTCTTCTTCTCGTTCAACCACAAGGACCGTGCTGACCACTTGGTGAGTGGCCGAGACGTACGGCAAGAGGGGTTCCTGGGGCTGAGGTGAAGCTAGGACGGGTGGCGTGGTAAGGAACTCTTTGAAGTCTTCAAAGGCCTTGTCGCCTCGTGGTCCACTGGAAGTCGTCTCCGTCTTCTTCAGTCGAAGAAGGGCATGCCTCGCTCGCCGAGTCGGGATATGAAACGGCTTAGCGCCGCCATGCAGCCAGTGAGCTTTTGGACGTCTTTCGATTACTCGGGGGCTTCATGTTTAAGATGGCGTTGATCTTCTCCGGGTTTGCTTCAATGCCGCGATGTGATACCATGAAGCCGAGCGGTTTGCCCGATGGGACGCCGAAGGTGCACTTCTCCGGGTTCAACTTCATTCAAGGCCCGGATGTTTGCAAAGGTTTCTTCTAAGTCGGCGATCGTGTCTTCTTTCGCTTGGTCTTGATGACAACATCGTCGACATAAGCTTCAACGTTTTTGCCGATCTCGCGTCTGGAAGCATCTTTGGATCATGCGTTGGTATGTAGCTCCGGCGTTCTTCGGCCGAAAGGCATGGTGATGTAAGAGTAGGCCCCGAACGGCGTGATGAAAGATGTCTTCAAGCGGTCGGATTCTTTCAGACGATCCGGTGATAGCCCGAGTAACAATCCAAGAAGCTCGGGAGTTCGCAGCCGGCTGTTGAGTCGACAACTTGGTCGATACGAGGTAGCCCGAATGGATCTTTGGGGCGGCTTTGTTGAGGTCGGTGTAATCGACGCACATGCGCCATTGCCCGTCTTCTTGCGACCAAGACTGGATTGGCTAGCCGGTCGGGATGAAGGACTTCTTTAATGAAGCCGGCGGCCAAGAGCTTTGCGAGTTCTTCTTTGATCGCGTCTTTTCGATCCTGTGCGAACTGCGTAATCGTTGTTTTATTGGTTTGGCGTCATCTTTGACGTTCAAAGAGTGCTCGATCACCTCCCTAGGAATTCCAGCATATCGGATGGTTTCCAAGCAAAAACATCTTTGTTATTTTGGAGGAAGGTGACGAGCGCGCTTTCCTATTTAGGATCTAGGTCGGCGCCGACACGGCGGCTTTTGGAGGGATCGGACGAATCAAGGGAGATCTTCTTGGTCTTGGCGTCGCCGGATCCCGATTTGGCTATCTTCTTCGCGGGGACTTCGCCCTCTGCCGAAGTTGATGCAGCCAATCGGACTTCTTGTTGGCCACGTAATCTCTCGCGAGATTGGGCCATGTCGCAGCCTCTCCTTGTCGCAGTGAAGGCTTGCTTCACGTCGCTGCGAAGAGTGATGACGCCGTTGGGACCCGGCATCTTCATGCAAAGATAAGTGTAGTGAGGGATCGCCATGAACTTGGCAAGCGCAGCCTTCCGATGATGGCATGATATGCCGTTTCAAGTCGGCCACCTCGAAGGTGACGTTCTCCGTTCGGAAATTCTCTCGGGCTCCGAAAGTGACTGGGAGAGAGATATGCCCGAGTGGTGTTGAAGATAGCCCCGGGATAACTCCGTGGAAGGGGCTGAGCTTGCTTTGAGTTCGGCCCTCGGGATCTCGCATTTCGTCCATAGTCTTGGCAAACAGGATGTTGAGGGCGCTGCCCCCATCGATGAGGACGCGCTTAAGCCTGATGTTGCGGACCACGGGGTCCAGGACGAGTGGATATCGTCCCGGGTGGACCACTCGGTCAGGATGATCCGAGCGGTCAAAAGTGATGGCCACCTCCGACCATCGCAGATACTGAGGGACTTCAGGTTGAGCCGCGTTGACCTCCCGGTCCGTTAGCTTCTATTTCCTCTTGGATTCATAGGCTAACGGGCCCCCGAAGATGTGGTTGAGCTCCCCACGGATCTTGAAAAGGTTCGGCATTCTCACCGCGTTGTTCTTCTTGGCGCCGGACGGGCCAGCCTCGTCGATCGGCTTCTTGTTGAGCCGCGCCGCGTCTGTTCGCAAACCGCTTGTAAATAAAGCGATCCTTTGCCGCGTGCTTGTGATTCGGATGGTGGGTGCACTGGGCGTTCATGATGGCGTCGTAGGCGGCGACTCGGGGACGGCGTTGAGTATTGGAGGTTGCGGCCACTGGTCTTCGATCGGCGCTTGCGATCTTTCGGGCCCCAGTTGCTTGTTGTTGCCACCATCCTTCTTAGGATTTCGGCTTCCTCCCGCTTGCTTGTCCTCTCTTCTGTCGGGCCGATCTTGACGGGCGGCCTTGATGGCGTCGTTTGATTTGGCGTATGAATTCGCCGTCTCAAACATCTGCTTCACCGTCTTCGGTGGCTTGCGTCCGAACTTGCCGATAAGCAGCTCATCACGGACTCCCTTCTGGAAGGCGGCGATGATGATGTCATCGGTGATGTTCGGGATCTTGTTGCGCTTCTCGGAGAAGCGACGAATGTAATCCTTCAGAGGCTCGTCCGGCTTCGGATGACATTGTAAAGGTCGAAGTGCGTGCCGGGCCTCTCGAAGGTGCCTTGGAAGTTGGCGATGAAGTGGTCCCTCGGCTCGCTCCACGAGCCGATTGAGCCTCTTGGCAGCCGGGTGAGCCAATTTTTGGCCGAGTTTGCGAGGGCCACGGGCAGTAGTTCGCCATGGCTTTGTTGTCGCCACCTGCATCGGATGGCAAGGGTATATACGCTTAACCAAGATTCGGGGTCGGTTTTGCCATCGTACCTTTCTATCCCGGTGGGCTTAAAGCCACTCGGCCAATGCACTCGGCGGAGCTCCCGAGTGAAGGCCGGTACTCCATCGTCGCCGCTATCGTGTGATCCCCTCCGATCTTCCCGAGTGCGACGGTCGCGCTCTTGGTAGCGGCGGTCGAGGACTTCCCGCGATCACTCGGCGGGGTCTTCGTTGGCCGGTTGGGTAGCCGGAACTGCTTGCGGCGGACTCGGTGGTGGACGGGCGGACGTCCATGTCGTTTGCGGCGGGAGTCGACCGTCTGCTCTTGGTGCCTCGGCGTGGACTCGGGAGGTGGGCCTCTTGGCCTAGTTGACGACCGAGCCGGCTCGGCCTCCTATAGTCTCCCGACCTTAGGGGTGGGAGCCGGCTCTTGTCGGCGTTTCGCCCACGGATTCGGTCGGCCTTCTTGCCGAAGTGGTGGGAGGGCCGTTAGCCGTGGCAAGCAACGATGGTCTTGATCTTATCAAGTATAGGAGTCACGTTGGCCGGAGCCGTCTCCATGACGGTATCCAAGAGCGTGAGTGCGGCGGCGCGTTTCGCTGTGGCGTCTGGAAGACATTGGTGTTGCGAACCCGTGTTTGGAGGATGGCCTCCTGGCGGATCGTCCAGCCGCACGCGATCCAGCTTCCTTTTATCGGCCTCGTCTTTGCGTTGTTTGTCTTCTTCGGCTGTCTTGCGTTCAAGCTCCACTCGCTCGCTCCTCTTCGGCAAGCCTTCCGCCATGGCTGAGTCGGACTCATCCGGGCTAGGCCATGAGGACGTCAAGTACTTCGGCTCGCATCCATATGGCGATCGGAGTTGTCGGCTTCGTCGAGGGGATGCCGTAGAGATTGTCGAGCCGGCGGAGCCGAGGTATCCGTTGAGCTCAAGATGAACAGGAGCCAAAGGACGGGAGGATGACAGCGACCTCCCTTGATCTGGGTAACCCGGATCTGGATCGTTCCACCCGAGTCGGAGCTTGGGGGATCAGCTCTTCCGAGTGGATCTCGCCAACTCGGGAGAGCAGCTTGGTCGTAGATCTTGGCGACGTTTGGTAACCCAAACGGCACCGAAAGGTCTTCAGTGAGTAGATTGCTTCCGTCGGGAGGCAAGAAGATTGGCGCAGATCTCGGCGGCATTCGGTAATCCGAATGGCGCCGAGTGAAGTCCGTCGTCGGAGAAGGTGGATCGCATCTTGGTCTTCAAGATGTTGTCGAAGATCTCGGCGCGTTGGAGAGCCCGAACGGCGCCGAGTAGGTTGTTCCCTCCGACCGGTTCGAATCCGAGTCGAGGGAGGAGTCGCCGGCGGGTTGGCGCGAAGTCGCCGAGTCCGGAAGGAGATCCCATCACGCTTGTCGGCGAGATTGTTGAAGAAGTCTCGACGCGCGGCCCCCTACCCGGCGCGCCAACCGTCGAAACTTGGTTTCGGCAATATATTTAATGGGGTCGCATAGCCAAGATCGCCAAGCACAATGGGTTAGAAGAAGAAGAAGATTTAGACAGTTCAGCCCTCTCGAGAGGTAATACCCTACTCTGCTTTCGGTGGATTCGATCCGCCGAGTGTCTTTATTGATCTCGTGATCTAAAGCTCTCGCTATGAAGTCGTATCTAGAATCTAATCTCCGATCAAGTCTTGGATATCCCTCAAGGGACGCCCCTTACCCCCTTATATAGTCTTGGGAGGAAGGGTTTACAAGTCGGAAACTCTATCTTATTCTAAGTTGGTTTCCTCAATCTTACCAAACCGTGACTATAGGCCGATTGCCTTATCTCTATCGGCAACCGTAACACCTAAGTCAAGTTCGCTTGCAGATATAGCAAAGTGCGCAATCTATCCCTACCTCCAATGGATAAGCTTGCCATGTAGATACCCGATTGCCACAATCTCCACA